>JXCR01085996.1:6045-26876 GCA_002079205.1 Phalaenopsis hybrid cultivar | reverse complement strand
ATATATATATATATATATATATATATACATATTTAAGTTATAATGTCTTTCCGAAGCAGGTGATGAGATTTTGATTCTGGTGACCGACGACTTCTTACGGGCAACTCCCTAAACCATGGGGACAAGTTTCTCTTTCTATTTAAATCAAGAAAGTAGTATCTTCATAGATTGGTAATATGTCAATGTCCCTCTTGGACTAAATTATTCTTCTTCCGTTGACATATTTTACCTATTTCTATCTTGAGAAAGTACGACCAACTCTTTGGACTTCAGGACACTTTGTTCAATCACCTTTGGACAAAGAGGTTCAGGAAGACATTAAGGACTCTTTAAATCTTTATATCGGGTCGGATCCCAACAAGTGTGTCTGTGGACTAGTTCTACCTGGGCATTGTAAGTAGTTAAATGGGTCCCACGCTAATTCCTAAACACTTCACACCTCCCTTCCAAATCTGATTTGCTATTTTATAAATTAAATCAAATTGTGTTGTGTTGTACACGCTTCAAAATTAATTAAATTTTCCTACTTTTAAATTACCTTTTCACTAAAAATTTTGAAATCCCCGTAAACTAAAATTTACCCGGTCAACAGATCAACCTCTATTAATTTTCCGTGCTTGCACTAAAGATTACAAGGTTTTGGCCATAAAACTAACCTCAGAACTTGCTGTTTTAAAGTTGTTGCAATGGCCTACCCAACACTGACTTTTTCCTACAACTTTCCGACAAGCCATGAAGCCTGCAACATTGCTCCCACCATCAAGTTCAGAGCCGGATTTGAAGACCTCGAGGTTATCCTTAGGAAGGCTCTGTTCGTCGTGATGAAAGTCAATGCCCTAGAAGTTTAAGAATCGTCTATTGAGTCCAACCTGAACTGTCTTCAGGACTTCCCTTCCAACAAGAAAGCGAAGAATACTATCATTGTGGCACCTACCAAGCCTGTTGTCCCCGCTTCTACTAAGGGGAAAGAAGTATTGATCATTGAAGAACCGACTGAGGGATTAGCTGTCCCACCATTAGTATTTAAAGTCGGATCAAGTTCAAAGGTTGCACCGCTAACCCGAACTCAAACGAGAAATCGTAGCAGGAGGGTTCAGAGGGCCATTAAAGCCCAGACTCTCGAGGAAATACCTATCGAGGAAGATCCTCACCAAGAGGAGTTAGAATTATCGGAAGTATATACATGTCTGCGGGGAAGTATTTTCCATTCTTTAATAGATACCGATGGATACGAGAGTATCCAGAAAATCACCATTGAATTACCAGGGTGTCAAGAGAAAGAAACATACTTCTATCACTCGAGTCAGTTCAATCTTTCAAAGGCTAGCCCCTAAAGAAGGTTGTTCAGTGAGTGAACTACTTAAATGAGTGGGACGTGCAATTTCCCCTCGTATCAAGAAAGAAATTTTAAAAGACATCAAGTCTGCCAAACTACCTTGGGAAGCAGAGTCGACACTGCTATTGTCACCACAAATTATACCGCTACCAGGACCACAAGCCGTCGATTGGTTAAGTCAAGACTGAGTCCGAGAATCCTACCAATCACCCACTTCAAAGACAATCCTAAAATTTTGAAGGAAAAGATGAAGAAATTACCCGATACTATAACTGGTCTGCACCACGGGGAGCATTCTCTTCCTTGACATACCGATGTTGCTGCTAGGACACCTCATCCTGAGGTTCATCGTCAAAGAAAAGGTTATGGATACCCAAGGTCGTTGTACCAATACAATCTAGTAAACCCACAGGGTAAGATCATAGAATGAAGCTAGGGTACAAAGTATATGACATCGTCGTAGCAATTGCAAGTTAAATGGAAGAGCAAGAGGAGGAGGTCCAGCAGGGTCCCCCAGATCTTAGAACAATCAAAGAACCAATGATCAAAGAAAAAGTTGAAAAGCTCAGGGCCGAGACTTTTGAGTTGGCTCAGAAACACAAGGTTTTCATCGACAACAATGATGAAAATTTTGACTATAATGACTGCCTTGAAGAGAATTCATGGATGTCCATGTCCTTAAAACCAGAGCCGCTACATCTACGCACGAGGCTCAACCTCTCATCGAAGAGAATGCCGTAGATGAGCTGTGTAGGGCTATTCTCCTAAGGGATGAACAATTCAGTAAACTGAATAAAAGGATAAAAGAGATAGCCATAGCCATGACCTCCATGGACACCATTCTAGGGCAATCACAAGCACCGCAACTAGCATCTCCATATGTCAACCAACCGAAGATAATACATATTACAGATGAAAGAAGAGAAGTTTCCTCCGCAAACATAAATGAGAAACAAAAGAAGGATTCTCCATCAGGTTCCATACCAGAGAAAGAATTTAAGCAAATGGTCGAGCAAGTTAGGGAGGCTTTAACCCAATCTAAGGGCAGTGCATTGATTCTAAAGGGTTGACCTTATCTGGAAGAATTTGATGTTGTACCCTTCCCCAAGGGTTTCGTGGCCCCAAACTTTAAATATTTGATGGAATTGGAAATCCCAGACAACATCTAGCACACTTCTGAGCCAGTTGTGGCAACATAAGAAAAATAGTGAAGCATTGCTCTTTAATTAGTTTGTCAGCAGCCTGTCAGGAATCACCTTCGATTGGTATGTCGATTTGCCCAACGGATCAGTAAAGAAATTTGCTGAGCTGGAACAATTATTTGTGAAAAGGTTTGTTGGAGTGCAACATCATGTGTTTATAATAGAGCTCATGACGGAAAAGCAAAAGCCCAACGAGACTTTGGTGGATTACATCTTGAGGTGGAGAAACATTAGCATGAAGTGTGAACCTCTGGTACAGGAACATCATGTAAGTGAGATTTTACTCCAAAGCATTCATGGCCCAGTGGCTTTCATGCTCAAGAGACTCACCATCAAATCCTTTGAGAAGCTACTCAATAAAGACAGTAGTCTTCAAGAAGAAATCAAACATATGGATTCACACGAGAATTCTAAAGCAACCAGAATGTTTAAAAAGAAATCATGAATAGTAGCGACTGTCGACAAAGGAAAATAGCCAATAAAGATATATGCAGAAAATCCTTGTCAGTCTTCATGACAGCAGACTCAGAAACAGAATAGCCAGTCCAGCCAGCAACCACCTCAAGAAGGGTCACCGTGGACAAGAAATAAGTGAATATCTCTAGCAGAACGACAAAAAATGGTGTATTCTTTCAAAGACAAAGTCGTATAAAAAATGTTCAGAAGTTTGATGAAGAAGCCTGAGTTCAGACTACCAGAGCCAAAGAAGCCTGAGGAAGTTGACAAGAAAGATCAACCAAATTATTGCTCGTACCACCGATTGCTCGGACACACTATAGACGAATGCTTCATCTTTAAGGATTGCTCGAAAAGAATCCTAAAAAAGGGAATATAACGATCCCAAAAAAATATTTAAAAGAACCTGAAAAAGGTTATATAAATATGATTTTGGCCAAACCAATCTCTCCGATTGATCCATATACTGGAGAAGATGGATGGAGAACGACTTGAGACAAACTCAAGGGGGTCCTAAATCAAATCCAAAATTCATCGAAATAATCTTCCACATACACTGGAAAATATAGATGGAGGGTAGTTTGGAGCAAATCATCTAAGAAAATATTGAACCAAATCCAGAGCATGTTAAAACAAACTTCCGTTCAGAGCCTTCAGTATGTCAAACCTGAGATGAAGATTTCACCACAAGATCTGTCAACATCAAAGATGAAGAAGAAGAAGAAGAACACTACCCCGAAGATTGATAACACAGAGAATAGCATAGGGGTTACCTCTGCTAGATTGGTTGTCACGGATTCGAGGAAGAAAATCCTTGAACCCCTGACCTTGTAGATTATCTTTTTGCCCCTTCGGGGTCTTATGAATATAATGATCATGATTTCAGCTACGCTTCAACTATTTTTATTGATAATGTCATCAATTATGGCCAATCTAACTTCAATCTCGAATCCCAAAATGAACCTCAAATCGTACTTGAGTCTACGAACTCGCTAACAAGTCTGAAGAAGACATCAATGATACCAGCTACGATAGCACCAGAAGTGAGGAGCCAATCCTCGAGCACCACGGTACACTGCTTGCCATCAACTTAGATCTTTTTGAAAAAAAAGAAAAACCAAAAATTCAACAAAGGTACCTTAAGAAGAGGAAATTACAGAAATAAACTTAAGGAGCGGGAAAGTGTTACCCCTGAGAACAGCTCCAGTGGATAAAGGAAAACAAATATTAACTCGAGAAGGACTACATCCACCTCCACCAGTGGAAGAACCACACAACCAATTGAAAAGTGGAGCACCACATAAAGTGGATTATAATGTGCTAGCTCATCTTAGGAAGTTGTCGGTCCGATTAAGCATCTATGAAGCTCTGATCCTATCAAAGAAGATGAGAGAGTCTCTGGTTACAGCATTGCTTGACCCAGAGATTTGCTTAGCTCAGTTGACCAGCACATCCTCAGATGAAGTTTAATCGTTGAAAGAACAACCTGAGGCAACCTTCACAGATGAAGATTTGTTGCTCGGTACCGCCGACCACAACCGACCACTCTACATCTTCATCAACATCGACAGATTTGTGTTGTCAAGAGTTTTAGTAGATCCTGGAGCATCACTCAACTTGATGAGTCTACGAACATTGGTCTATTTGGACAATGAATCTCAGGGGCTTACGACCGATAAAATGATGTTAAGAGGATTCAACCAAAAGGGAGAAAGAACCCTTAGATTGATTACAATGTTTATCAAAGTTGGAGAACTAGCAACAACCGCCAAATTTCATATCGTCAATGTCGAGACCTCTTTCAACGCTCTACTTGGTCGACCATGGATTCATGAACACAAGATGGTTCCATTGTCTCTACACTAATGCATCAAGTACTACAAAGAATTACAAGAACATTGCATCAAAGGAGATCTACAACCGTTTTCAATTCATGAAGTTGAAATTCATGAAGATGCTGTCTACTATGCGCCTCCAAAGAAAACTGTCTTATCTCGTAAAATTGCAACAATGGCAGGGCCATTCAACCCCACTTTAGCAATCTTCCACTACTCTGTTACAACAGGTTGGTGGAGGTTCTTTTAGTTCGCACACCTGAGGTCGAGGCTGGGGACGTGGACAAGAAAGAATCAACTTAATGGTTGAACGGACTACGTCAACCATAACATTGGTGATGAAGATAGTTCTAAAGATGAAATAATGATGAAAAACAAAGGAAACCTCAATATGAGATATCCTTAGAAGATGTAGAGAAAAGTGATTATGAGGCGATTTACGATCGGATAAACCACTATGTGAATACTATGACCCTTGCTCCGATCCTCCCTCAAAAGGTCGAGAGTTTAGAGGTCAAGGAAGTTTGTAATGTTGGTTCAAAGCCGATCAAATTCTATTGTGCTTCTACCTCTACCAATGTTGAAAATCATGTAAATTTGGATGATGATCCTAATGAATTAATGGAATTGCCTTTTGGTTACTTTTCGCTTTACATACAAAAGTTAATTTAACAAGGACATTTGTCAAAACAAATGTCAAAAGATAAGTTACAACTTTTTGAAAAGTTATGGAGTGTTAAAAGTCAAACTCCAAACTCAAAAGAGGGTCTCAGATTTGGTACAGTCGGACCAGTTGATGATTCAGAATTTTGTATGATTTTTACTGGTGAATCAGGAGAGGATTGCCTCGATATAGAAGATGACTCTACTGATCAACTGATAGAAGATGCTCCGCTAGAATTTGAGGAGGAAATTAAAGCAACAATTAATGAATTGAAGGAAATTAACCTAGGGACTGAAGAAAAACCCCGAGCTACATTTATAAGCTCTCTACTCAATGATGAAGAATCTCTACGGTTGATCAAATTGTTGACAAAATTCAAAAATTGCTTCGCATAGAGCTACGATGAAATGTCAGGACTGTTTGCAGAAGTTGCAGTTCATAAACATGGGGTAGATAAAAATATAACCCCAGTAAAACAAGCTCCAAGAAGAGTGCACCTCGAAATAAAGCAACAATTCATTGTTGAGGTAAAGAAATTAATAGACGCTAACTTTTTAAAAGAAGAGTAATACCCCACATGATTAGCCAATATTGTACCTGTTAAGAAGAAAAATGGACAAATTGTGTTTCCATCGACTTCAGAGATCTAAACAAAGCGTGTCCAAACGATGAGTTTCCACTACCAATACTAGAAATGATGGTGGATATCGCTTCTACACATGAAATCTTCTCTTTCATGGACGGATCATCGGGATACAACTAAATCAAGATGGCTCCTGAGGATGCAGCACTTACAGCCTTTAAGACACTAATCAAAATTTTCTGCTACACAGAGATGTCGTTTGGGTTAAAAAACGTCGGAGCAACATATCAATGTGTAATAACAACAATTTTTGACGACCTCATTCACAATCAAGTAGAATGCTACGTGGATGATTTGGTCATAAAAAAAATAAAAAATAGATCATTTGTGCAATTTGAGGATCATATTTTAACGGTTATGACGATATGACCTTAAAACAAATCCCTTAAACTGCACCTTTGGCGCTACCTCTGGGAAGTTTCTGGGATTTTTTATCCGTCATCGGAAAATTGAGATCGACTCAGATAAGATTAAAGCTATCTTGGAAATGCCTCCTCCAAAAACCTTAAAACAACTATGTTACTTCAGGGGAAGTTAGCATATTTAAGAAGCTTTATTTTTAATCTCTCAAGTAGGTGTCAGCCCTTCTCGGCATTAATTCAAAAGGACATCAAATTCATTTGGGAAGAGAAATACCAGTGGGCCTTTGAAGACATTAAACGATATTTAATGACACCTTCTATTTTGGCACACCTTATCCCAGGGAAACCTTTGATACTCTATACCACGGCTCAAGATGACTCTCTTGGAGCCCTCTTGACCCAAGTCAATGACGAGGGTAAAGAAAATGCACTCTATTACTTAAGTCATCATCTAATACCGACGGAAGTAATGTATCCACCTATTAAGAAGCATTGTCTGGCATTAATTTTTGCCGCCCAAAAGCTTAAACATTACATGCTCTCTCATAAAATTACCCTAATTTCAAAAGTTAATCCGTTGTAATATTTGATGACCCGCTCAACACTCTCTGAACGTCTAGCAAGATGGTTGATGATCTTATTGCAATTGGATATAACTTTTGTTCCCCTCCATGCTATCAAGAGACAGATTCTAGCAAACTTTCTCACTGCACACCCACTACCAGCTAGTACCCCTCTCAATAATGAGTTACAAGACGAGCAAATACTACAAATGGAATTCTCTAGTGTACAATGTTGGGAGATGTACTTCGATAAAGCTTCATTAGCCAGGAAAGACAAAGGATCAGGCACAGTCATACCAGGCAAAACAGGAATTAGTTTGATTTTTATCATGTCAGATAAGGGTACGTTGAGGTTCTTATACCACCTGACAAAGCTGTGCATCAATAATGAAGCAGAATATGAAGCTTTGATCACCGGATTGGAGTTGGTAATCTCAATAGATATAACAAACATTGCCATCTACGGTGACTCTCAACTTGTCCTTCAGCAAGTCGGTGGACAATACAAAATTCTAAAATCAAGACTAGCAGAATACCACCGATACGTGATGAAGCTACAAGAGCAATTCTCCTACTTGACTTTCTACCGGATTCCTCGGGGAGATAATACCCATGCCGACGCTCTAACAAAACTCGCAAAGGAGTTGGCGTGTCCCCTAGAGGATTCCATTGAAATCACAAAACAAGGAAGACAAGTTTTGTCTTGAATCGACCTCAACACTCTACACAAGCTCATAAAAGAAGAAACATTGATTGTAGTTGCGGATATCAACAAAGATTGGCACAAACCATTAATATAATACAAGTGTGAAGCACATCACATTACAAAGAGGGTTATGTCGTAAGCTCTAGTGGGTGATGTCCTCTACAGAAGATCAATTGGCCAGATGTGGCTACGATGCCTAAGCAAAGCCGAAGCCCAAAATATTGTCAAAGAAGTACATGTTGGATTATGTGGTGCTCACCAGTTAAGACCAGAAATGAAAATAAAGATTAATAGACTCGAATATTATTGGCTAGCAATGATGTCCGACTGCATGGATACAACCAGAAAATGTCACCAGTGTCAAGTGCATGGGGTGGTCTTGCAGCAACCTCCGAATGTGCTACACCCAACCATTGTCTCATGGTCATTTGAGTGTTGGGGCATGGACATAATTGCTCTGATAGATCCTCCATCCTCCAAAGGACACAAGTTTGAACTTGCTGCTACGTATTTCTTCTCCAAATGGGCAGAGGCAGTATCATTATGAGAGGATACAGCAGAACATGTTCTTCAGTTCTTCAAAAGCCAAATCGTCTACCATTTTTTAGTACCGCAAAGAATAATTTCTAACAATGAGACAACCTTTAAAAGCACAAAAATCAACAATTCTGTCAAAATACATGGGATAGTTTGGAGATACTCTTCAATTTACTATCCCAGAGCAAATGGATTGGCTGAAGCCTTCAACAAAATATTAGTACAGATTTTAAAGAAAACACTCGATGAAAAAAAAGGAATTGGCATAATAAACTGTCAGAAGCTTTGTGGCTTATAGAACGACGTTCAGGACTCCCACTCTGTGTAGACCCTACATGCTCGTGTATGGGTCCGAGGTCGTGCTACCGTTAGAAATTCAGATGTCGTCTCTCAGAGTCACAGTTGCCAACCAACTCACAACAGAAGAAAATGCAAAGCTCAGGCTCGAGGAACTAGAGAGTCTGAAAGGAAAATGACTTGAAGCACAACAACATCTGGAACTTTATTAAGTAAAGATGGTACAAGCTCAGGACAAATTGGTCCACCCAAGGACATTTAAAATTGGTGACCTTGTCCTCGTGCTCAGAAGGCCTATTCTTGCATGCCGCAAGATAAGTGAAAAATTCGAGCCAACTTGGGAGGGACCATTTGTCGTTGAAAAGGTTTATGCAAGAGGAGCCTACCAGTTAGTAGACATCCAGGGCAAAAGACCCATGCTACCAATCAACGGACGATACCTGAAGAAATACTATGCAACCTGACATTGCTTGCCTTCACTTGATTTGAAATTTTGATTGTTTTGGAGTTATCTATGTGGCCAAATGTCTGTGACCGGATCTAAAATTTTTTTTACAAAATTAACCTTAACATAATAAAAAATAGTTTTTTGAAAATTGCACACCTCAATTTTCTCTTTTCAAACTTAATATGCTACTAATTTAAACAAAATTCACACATAAATAAATAATCTCTTCACCAAAATAAACAAAAAATATTCCTCTAATAAATAGTTTGTTTTGTTCTTATTCACACTAAGTTTCAGCTCACTGACATTTTTCCTATTGTCTGTAGAGAAATGTCATGCCAGAGGTTGATCTTCGCCTTTAAAGATGGTTGGAATCTTGCACTAAATGAAGAAATGGCGCAGCAGGGTGGCACTATAGATTTTGACATGAAATTTAACCAAGTCGACATGGATTACGATGCACCTTTAATGAATTTCATCAGTCAACAGGAAAAGGAAGAGCTACTTTAACTACTAAGGGTGGCCACCAAAGACAGCGCATCACTGAATGGAAAGAACGTGATGGTACAACAGGACCCAATGGAGGGGCCAAGTCGTTTACCATCCATGATAGTTACGTCGACCGGGGGCCTATTTACTGCAGATAATGAAAGGATTTCGTTTGCTCCACTGTAAAGAACACAATGAAGAAACACCAGCAGACGTAAACAGAGAGCTTTCTAGTGAGAAGAGAAGAAACACCAGAAAGAGGCAGGCAACTTGCTCAATCCTATTCTTGAGGGACACATTTATGATCTGGCATGAAAGAGACCTCCTCCAGCCAGCCCACTACAAATGAGGAGCCCGAGTTTGTTACAAAGCTAAAGATACTACCAACTTCAGATGTTTATGTACTTGTTGCCCTACCTGTAATGCCAAAATACCTGCATGAGCTCCAGCTAAGGGGGCATTCGTGGAGTGCCCAGACTGTAACGTCCTACATCTACAGTACTACAGTCGTATGTTTGCACAGTGTCCCAATGGATGCACAATCATATGTTTCGAGGGATATAGAGCCAAACATCCTGTCAGACGTAGAATCATGCATTTCGTTAGAGCTAGAGACAACACTAGCTTGGGTTCCCACTGATGTTCAAATGTGAGAATACCCGCAACAACTGCCGACTCCCAGTATAGTGGAATACCATAAAATGAGCAAAGTAAAAAAAGAGACTTCAAGTTCTATGAAGAAGTACATGAAAAATTCATCAAAATATTGAAGGGATTAGAACTGTATACCAGAGTCTTCTCAGAGACTGACGATCAAAGTAATCTTGACTGCATTTTTGACCTAAGGGATAGAGGTCAAGCAGGTTTACTTATGGAAAGGACCTATTCTGAGCTAAGAAAATGGATGCATGGAAAAAGGAGGATTACTATCTAGTGTGGCTACTGCTACAACTTTACAAATGACAGACAGGGGAATCTACCTGGGATCCTCAGACACGATTAAGTAGATCCACTACCACCAATGATAAAGTGGGTTATCAAAAAAATGGTTAGATGGAGTATTCTGCTCGCTACCTGCATTCCAAATAGTTGTATTATCAACATCTACGATGAGGGTGATTGCATTCCTCTGCATATAGAGCACCATAACTTAGTGAGACTCATTCATGAGTAAAAGCAACATCTTATTTTGGAAAGAAATTGACGTCATCGGCCCTAGTGAGTTCAAAGGCACTGTGGAGATTCCCCTACCAGTTGGCTCAGTGCTTGTTTTTAAAGGCAACGGTGCAGACGTCGCCAAGAATTCCATTCCAGGAGTGCAACACCGCAGGGTGTCCGTAACTTTTCGACGGATGGACAACAACAAGATGTCGCACGAATTTCAACCAGATCCATAATTGGAGGAACTACTACCTTATAAGCTATGAGAGGGTTGTACCTCTGAGCACATGTGAAGGGAACTCATGACCTGAAGTGTGTCTTAGAAGGTCAGCTTGATCAGGAGCTCGTCACAGCAGGAACAGATAGTTAGAGGATTCCTTTCTACTTTACTACATTATAGCAATGTGATATGTACCAGAGATGCTCAACCTATAATGTATACTTGTCATGAGATATATTGGATGAACTTTGATGCATTCTACATATTGTACCTTTTGAGGCGTTGGTCTACACTTGATCTGCAACATTTTGATGGAGAAGATTATTGAAGTTTCTTCCAGAAGTGTGTCTTTTTGTCAATTTCCTTTTGTGCGATAGATGGAAGCCACGAACCACATGTTAGTTGAAAATTACAACAAACAAAGAGCAAAATGACAAACAAAATTTTTTTAATAAAATTTAAACAAATATAACCAACAAACAAACAACAAAATAACCCTCTTTTTGAAAAAACAACCAACTAAAATCAAATTTTGAAAATATGTTTTGAAAATTAAATGTGATAAAAACAACAAGAAAAGAAAATAAATCTGTTGAGTGGATTCACTCGACTTTGAGGTCTCTTACCCTTTGCTCGTGCAACACAACTATCTTTGTCTGCACTAATTCTCTTCACATCCCCGTGAAATTTTACAGTCTGCACGAAAACTCGTAAATTTTCACAAATCCTCTTCAACAAAGTCAACCTTTGCATACTAAACATCTTTAAATTAAACACTACAATCTCTATAGAATTCTCATTTTCGAATCAGTCCATAATTTCTGATGCAAACTTTCGAAGTCGGTCCTTACCTTCTGACGCTCTCTTTTGAGATTGATTCATACCTTTCAATTCTCATTTTAAAATTAGTCCCTAATTTCTGATTCACACTTTTGAGATTGGTCCTTACCTTCTGACGCTCTCTTTTGAGATTGATCACTACCTTTCAATTCTCATTTTTGAATCAGTCACTAATTTCTGATTCACTACTTTTGAGCTCGGTCCTTACCTTTCGATGCTCTCTTTTGAGATTGATCCCTACCTTTCAATTCTCATTTTTGAATTAGTCCATAATGTATGATTCACTACTTTTGAGGTCGGTCCTTATCTTATGATGTTCTCTTTTGAGATTGTTCCCTACCTTTCAATTCTCATTTTTGAATCAGTCCCTAATTTCTGATTCACACTTTCAAGGTCGGCCTTTACCTTCCAACACTCTCTTTTGAGATTGATCACTACCTTTCAATTCTCATTTTTGAATCAGTCCCTAATTTCTGATTCACTACTCTTAAGGTCAGTCCTTACCTTTCGACACTCTCTTTTGAGATTGATCCCTACCTTTTAATTCTCATTTTTGAATTAGTCCCTAATTTCTGATTCACTACTTTTGAGGTCAGTTCTTACCTTATGATGTTCTCTTTTGAGATTGATCCTTACCTTTCAATTCTCATTTTTGAATCAATCCCTAATTTCTGATTCACACTTTCGAGGTCGGTCCTTACCTTCTGACGTTCTCTTTTGAGATTGATCCCTACATTTTAATTCTCATTTTTGAATGAGTCCCTAATTTCTGATTCACACTTTCGAGGTCAGTCCTTACCTTCCGACGCTTTCTTTTGAGATTGATCCCTACCTTTCAATTCTCATTTTTGAATCAGTCCCTAATTGCTGATTCACACTTTTGAGGTCTGTTCTTAACTTCTGACACTCTATTTTAAGATTGATCACTAACTTTCAATTCTCATTTTTGAATCAGTCCCTAATTTCTGATTCACACTTTTGAGGTTAGTTCTTACCTTCCGCCTGGTCTCTTTTTAGATTGATCACTAACTTACAATTCTCATTTTTGAATCAGTCCCTAATTTTTTATTCACACTTTTGAGGCTGGTCCTTTCCTGTTTGACGCTCTCTTTTGAGATTGATCCCTACCTATCAATTCTTTTTTTCAAACGAGTTCGTAATTTCTAATTCACACTTTCGAGGCCGGTCCTTTCCAACGCTCCTCTTTTAAGATTGATCCTTGCCTTTCAATTCTCATTTTTGAATCAGTCCCTAATTTTTTATTCACCCTTTTGAGGTCGGTCCCTACCTTCCGATGCTCTCTTCTGAGAATTAACTTTCAATTCTCATTTTAGAATCAGTCCTTAACATCTGATTCACTGTTTTGAGGTCGTTCCCTACTTTCCAAAATTCTCTCTTGTGATTGATCCTTAACATTCAATCCTTATCCTGGAATCAGTCCCTAACTTCTGATTTCTCTCTTTGATGATCGGTCCTTAACTGTCGACCCTCTTCTGAAATTAATACTTAAATTTCAAATCCCACCCCGGGTTCAGCACTTACACACTGACTCCCATCCTTTACAAATTCCTGAAATCTGATAACTCAAAACCCACTCTCCAATCCCCAACGAGAGTCCCTATTTCTTAACTTTGATCAAATATTTACCTGCTATATTCCCCAACAAAAGCAAATAACACTCACAATCCCACACTCCTTCTATGTCTCTCGACATAGAAGTTTGTATTAGTTTTCTTGAACTCGTCGGTCAACACTAATACGCACGGTGTGCTTTGGCCAGCACACCCCACCTATTGGTGGTCCATTTATTGACTTCAACTTTGGTTGAGGTTTAGTTTTCCTATTTAGTAGCCTAAAGTCTAGCCATAGGACTTCCTGTCGACTATTCCTAGAAAACTAGAAAAGGATCCCTCACCAATAGAAATTCTAAACTCCTCTGTACTCAACTTGAAGATCTACATATTGGTCCTAACCTCTAGCACTTAGTAAGTGGGGTCATTATGAGGGAGCTCAAGGAGAGTTCCCATAGGACTATTGGACCTTAAGGTTGACCCTGGGTGTTGTTCTAAAGCTAAGACACTCACCAGCAATCACCTCACTCACACCCACTCACAAATACAAACCCAAAATTCCTTAACCTTGATCCATTGATCCTTTGGGATACTCATGTAGATGGTCCCCTAAACCCACTGGCCCTACGCTAGGGTTTTAGCTAAGACCACTACATAAAGGACCCAGATAGGGTTTCCATTGTTCCATGGATTATTTATGGTGGTTGGTACCCCAACTCCACCAAAATACCCAACTTAGCTTTTTGGCTCTAAACTCCCGCAAATTACCTAAGTACCCTTGAAACCCTAAATTTGGCAAAAATTCTCAAATTAACCCAAAATACCCTAATTTGTTTAAAAATCATTTCAAACTTTTTGAAAAACATCCAAATTACCCAAAATCTCCAAAAATTGTCAAATTACCAAAATACCCCTCCTTAGCCAAAAATTCCAAAAAATCCCTAAAATTACCAAAATACTCCAAATATTCCCAATTTAATTTTTTTAACTACCATATAACCTAATTTGGACAATTTGACCATCTTTGACGAAAACCCCCAAGTTGCCTTTAAAGGCCCAATTTCCTCAAATCCACTTCAAATGTCCATCAAATTGGTCCCAATCTCCCCTAATTTCAATTCTAAATTCAAATTCACCTTTCATATGACCAATCTAAATCAAATCCAAGCTCAATTGGCCCATAAAATGAGTCCAATTTTGATCTAAATCACAACCCCCAATTTTGTCCCTATGACTTGGTTCCACCAAATTGAACCCCATGGCCCACTCCATTGGTCTAGATTTGGACCCTAAACCTTTCATAACATTCTTAAACTTATAAATTCACCTTAAATTGGTCTTTTTGAAGCCTAAATTTAATTTAATTTCAACGTAGGTCAAAAGCCCCAAATTTTGCCCCAAATTGGCTATGCCTCAAAATTTCACCAAATTGATTGCCTTAGCCCCAAAATTTCCATTCCATTCCTTCATGAAAAATCTTTATAACATCTCTCTTGATCATTTTGACCATTCAAATAAGCCAAATTCTAAGCCTAGCCAAATTTAGCCCCAAGTCTTGCCCAACATGTCCAAATTGACCAAATTTCAAAAATCCTCCAAATTGACACCCCAATTGAACTCAAAATCCTTTCAATCCTTCACTAAAATTATTCTTTACAATCACCTACATCAAATTAATCAATTATTTGGGTCAATTGCCATGGCTAACCTAGCCCATACCCAATTTTTGGTCATTTGAAACCACATTGGACCCATACACTAAAATTAGCCTAACCACCCCAAAATCACCAAATTAATGACTCCACAGCCATTAGTTGGACCCTAGTGACCAAGCTAAACCTCATAAAACCACATAAACTAAGACATGAACCAAATTTCCCCTAAATCAAGGGATTTTGATTCCATATTTTCTTAAGCCTTGGTTATTTTTGCCAAAACTAAACCTTAACTCATTTAATTGTTGTGATATATTCCCTTAGCTCACCTGACCACCTGGCCACCTCCCCTGGCCTGGTCGGCTGGCCTGGTGGCTGGATAACACCAAAACTGTGAGCCACCCCCATGGAATCAAACCCATTTCAAACCTAGAGGCCACATCATCCAAATCAAATATTAGAGCCTCTCTGCCCTGCACCTAAGCATCACTTTTCACCCCCTAATTGGCCATGACAGCAAGCCTTAAGCGATTTTTATAAAAAGCTCCCCTCCATGGCCATGGAAGGACAGTTGGAAATTTCTTAAAGAGGACTCTCCAAATTGCTCACAGAGACTCTTTGAGACCTCCTCGGCTCAAGCCGACCACTTTTCCCCACTGATTCCCACTATGGAAGCTCAATTTTGAGCTCAAAATTTTGCCTAAAACCAGGACAGAGCTCAATACACCTCCATAGACCACCAAACTCGAATTAAACTTACCCACACCTTCACCATAGTGAAAGAAGAAGAAGACCCATCAAATCCCCCTTCCATAGAGACCCTAGAATAGCTCTAGACCAACACCTGAAATCGAGGTTGGTCGAATTCATACCTAGACCTTTCGCCACAGCAAGAGACTCAATCCCTAGCCTCCTTGAACTCCAACGAACATGCCAAACACCTTTGATTGAAGCCTCCCTTCTTAGAGCAAAGGTATTGAAATCCCTCTCTTCCCGAGCCTATTTCAATTCTCCATTTTCTTAAGCTTAATTTCATGGCATCTTAACCATATAGATATGTTTCTTTAGTGTAGATGAGCATTTAAAAAAAATTCAATCAATTTGGTTGAGAAATGAGGGAGATATCAAGCATTGAAGATAGACGGTTCTCGGGCTAGGCCATTGGGGACAATAACAGAGAGTCGTCCGATCACGCGTTTATTTCATCAACGGATGAGATCAAGCCAAAAATCACTTCCTTACATAAACCATGGGCCTAGTCACCACTGAGGTGGATTTAGGCATCGAACAGGAGAGCGCCGCGTGGAGTTTTGGAGCCGCCGTAGGTTGACATGGCGTCGCGTGTTTAAATAGATTAATAGGGATTTAAGAAATTCAAAAAATGCTCCCTAACTTCAAAAATTCATATCTTTATGTAGAAAAATCGTAAAAATAAAATAAAAGTACCTTCGTGGTCAGTGAATAGAGGAGAGCAATATGGAAGTGGTTTGAAGTTTGTTTGTTCCATATTTTATTTTTAATTAATTAAAGATTATTTAAGTCTTTTAATTCTCCATGCATGTAGACATTTCACCATGACTTGAAATTCTAGCATGTTGTTGTCTCTATCTTAGGGAACATTCTCTGATTTTTCCAAAGTCAGCGGAGATCTCTAGATAGAGATCCATATTTTTCAAGTTTATGTCTATTATTTGCATAAATTAATCATAATATTTAGCATGTTGCTTAGAAAATTTCAAGAAAATTTTGAAAGGTTTGATATGACTAGAAAACCTTTTGGACAATATTTGATAGATTAAGTCATTAAGAATGCACTTAATTTTCACCAACCCTAAAACACAAAGAAAATTAATTTTGGGTAACACAAATATATAAAATCACTTAATTTTTAATCTCCACTAAGATTCAAAGTTTAGAGAATTCCCCATAAAAATTTCAAAACATTTGCAGCTCATTTAATAACTCAAATTGATTTTCTAATTTAAATGGTTTTTTTGACACTAAAATGATTTTTAGTAATCAAAATATAACTTAAAATATTATAAAAAAAGAGTTTTTGGAGTTCTCTGTAATCAGAGGGATTTTCTAGAAATAAAATGGTGTTTAAAATAAAAACTTCATTTTTAGTCTATTCTTAAATATTTTAGATAATTAAAAATGATAAAAATCACAAAAATAATAAAATTCATGGAAATGTTCTAAATTATTTTCTAAGCACTTAGGAAAATTAGAAAATTGTTCTTCATTTTCTAAGTGAAGATATTGAATTTTAAAGTTTAAATTAATTTTTAAACGCTAAAAATGGATTTTCACCAAAATAATTCCAAAAAATCAAAGAAAAATTAGAAAAATGTAAAATTTGCTTCTCTAGTTTCTTTGAACTCAGGGAGACTTTTCAGAAATATAAAACTTAATTTTCCACACTTAAAATATTTTATAATTAATAAATGCTCCATAACTTAAAACAATTCTAATAATTCACAAAAAAACTCTATAAATCATGAAATTTGGTCCAAATGGTTCTCTAATCTTAGTCTACCTCTAGTATAAATTTCAAGTGATTAGGCTTTATCTTGGTCAAGTTATGGAAATTTTTCTGAAAAATCCTATTTTTGCATTAAAATAAATATGTAAATTAAATTAAATTTTGAAAAATCACATTTTTTACTCTGATGTCTTAATTGAGCCATGAGTAAGGTAAGATTAAAATTCCAAAGTCATTTAAATTAAATTTGATAAATTATGAAGTGATAGAGCCTAAGAAGCAAAAGTGTAATTTTGGAAATTTTGCCTTAATTAAACATTTAGGCTTAATTCAAAGAGGGAAAAGGGTAACATTTGATTTTAACTAATTTGTTTGGATGATTGAAATATAAGGGGATTAATTGATAAAAACTAATCTCACTTTTGTTAATTAAAGGATAAATTTATAACTTCCTTAAAAATATTAAAATTTGGAAGTCTATTCAACCAAATGATTCTAGACTTAGCGGTATTATTTTGGGTGTTAATAACTCACTAATTTAAAACCCCTATTTCAGGTTCGAACGATTTTCAAAAGTTTTAAAAAATGAATAATCATCACTTAAAATTTTAATCTCTTTCAAAAAATAACTAAGACAACCACCAAAACCTTAAGGGCTTAGTAGTGACCTAGGCTAAATCAAATATGATCATATGAGGATTAGAAAAGTGTACATAGCTAAAATCAAACACCTTTGGAACACTACATGCCCAAATTAAAAAAAATTGGCTAAATGTCTTTGATAGCGCTAACTTGCCTCTTCAAGGGTTTTCACCCACATAATTTACAAATTAAATAACAAATGAAAATTTCCCTACTCTTAGGGGTGATTGAAACATCAATGTTCACTGAGCATTAAAAGTATTTTTAGGATGGATTTATTAAGCAACATAATAAGTTAAAATGAGCTCGAGGCTTTTCATCAGGCGGTGCGAGGGAAGCATGAACCTGCTTCTTTTTCCAAACCTGTTGGATAGCTCGGAGGTCTACTAAACTTAGTATGTTTTGCTTAACAAAAATCATCCTTAATTAAACTAATAGAGACCCACCAAGATATGACCTAGGGTTAGGTAGGTCGCCAGACCTTCACTTTCCTGCTTCATATAAAATGCCCTAACATGCATTTTGAGTTTCAGATGCTGGAACAAGAAGACTTGCCAGGTACGATTTAATATTTTACAACGTCATCTTTCTTGTACTTTCATACTGTAATTTTGATGTTAACACAAACTTGCATGGTAAACAACGATGTCACCCTGCATGAAAACTAAAACTGTCAGGATAGCCACAAAACCAAAACCAAAACAAAAACTAAAATCAACCAAGATAAAATTCGCTGGCACAACATTTAAAATATAAAATAACTCAAAATTTTATCACAAACATCACGAAACAACAATTTCAACTAAATTAAGAACAAAAACTAAAATCAACCGATGATCAGGAATCCCTCGGTGGATGTAACCTACGATTGCTAACGTGGCTTCCCACGGTCTAAATGAATTTATGGAACTCATTAAGTTGAGTTTAGTAAATTCATATGGACTAAGTGAATCCAATAAAAAATAGTGGTGTTGGAATGAGGGAACCGTGGGATCCTAACTGGTGTCGCTATAATCGACTTTAATATCCCCCATAAAATTTAAAGAACTACAACCATAGAGCCACCTGATTTGACATCATAAGTGGATACCCTAGAAAATTTAAACTCGTTATGACAAGGAGCTTTGAGCTAGCATTGTGGGCAGCACGGCCATCTTCAACAGCAAAACACGTATACATGAGCTAAACAAACTTCCTTCATTAAAATTAAACAACCAAGGCATAGGATTTTGAGGTAGTCTGCTTATGCAACATAAATCCTCACCTTATCATTAGGCCTTTGTACAACCATGACATATAATATAAGCTCTAATTAGTCCTAGTTCTTCCATGACATCCCTTAGTTCTTCCTCCTTTGGATTCCAAAAACAAAATGTTCCAAATTTTAGTCAATCCCATTTCACACCTCTTTGTCCGATATCATTGAAAGGTCATATCCTTTGAACTCCTTGAAGAAAATATTTCTTGAATTTTATTGAGAGCTTTCTTAGGTGACTTCAATCATTTAAGATGTAATTAACTATAGGGGCTTGCCTTTATAAGAAGCTTGTTTAAACCCAGCTTAATATAAACCCTATTTAATTCTTCATATTAAATGGGGGAAATTTTCTGCAAATAAAATGGTTTCTTCGACCAAACAGACATCATACATTTCATAATTTATTTGATCGAGTCTCACTCTCAAGTCTTGTGCTTATCTTTTTGGGATAGATATAGGGTTTAAGGCACAACGCTTTTTCATTTAAACTATGAAAAATATGGAATCAGTTTGATTTCATATTTTTTCAAAAACTTATTTATAATTTTAAATTATAATTTCCTTCTGAAGTGGGTGATGGGATTTCGATTCTAGTGATCGTCGGCTTCTTACGGGCAACTCCCCAAACCAAAATAGCATCGAGAGGTATAAGACCGTTTAGGTTAAGGGTTATATATATATTTCATATTTGCAATCATTTTTGGCACCTTAGAACCTCAAATCAGATTCAAATGATGTTCTCTTTTATTTACAAAGAAGGCAATGCCTCTACTGACTAGTTTGGAAAAATTAGCAATGATTGGATGCTTATTGGTTTAGATCCTCCCTTGCCTCTAAAGAGGCTTTTAATAGGAGATAACCTCACTCTTCCTTATATCAGATGTTGATGCTCTTTTGTTTCATCTGCTTACCTCACAGTGCTGGCCTCCTTACAGTTTTCTCTGATGTTTCTTTTGATATCAACTGTTCTCATTACTTTACTTTTATACGCATAATATTTCACTTTTTTCTGATTTTAAGATAACCAGGAAGTTCTACTGTTACTTTTTGGAAGGACACATGTGCTCTTTATCTCTTCTTGGTTGTCTTCTCTTCTTGGTTATCTACATACAGGATGTTATGGACTCCACTGAATAATGGACTCACTATTATTTTTTGGCTTCAAGATTGTCTGCTACACTTCACAATGAACCTATTTTGCTTCTTGTTGGTTTTGCTGCTTTTCTGTTTCAAATGATGTGGCACTCTTTTGGTATACTTGGTTTTTTTGTATACATTTTTTGGGGTATACATGTACTTTTGAGTTTCTTTTCTTTGTTTTTTTTTTCTTTGATTGTGTTGAGTTGTAATGTGGATAGTGGAACCTCTAGGACTTTGGTGTATTTTTTGTTTTAGATGGGGATCCACTATCCCTCCTAATGTTTTGTAAACTTTTTCCAAATATATATATATATATATATA
>JXCR01085989.1:42046-62061 GCA_002079205.1 Phalaenopsis hybrid cultivar | reverse complement strand
ATCTAAGATGTAATTAACTATAGGGGCTTGCCCCTATAGGAAGCTTTTCCCGAACCCAGCACAATATAAACCCANTAGTTGATATTTTTAGTGAAAAGGGTGAACCTAGAGTTAAAGGATATTTAATGGAGAACTTTAACTATCTTTAGTAGGAAAAATTATATTTTTAAAAAATTAAGGATTCTTAGAATTTTTATTTGCAAACATTTAAGGCTCTTTTAGAAAGTATTTTAAAATATATAAATATATACATCTTTTCAAGTGAAAGAAAGTAATAAGTTTGAACTTTAGAGGGGAATAGTGGAATTCAAAATTATTTAAGAACTTATCCAGATATAGTAATCCTCACATACAAAAAAAAGGATAAAAAAGATTCTAAAAAAGAAAAAGAAGATGCAAAAAAAAAACAAAAAAAAAAAAAAAAGAGAAGAAAGTGAAGGAAGCTTGATGAGAGGTTCTAATTAAAAGATGGTTTCACTTGAGTCGTTCTAGAATAAAGAACTTAGAACAATCTNTTTTTTTAACGTCCTTCCGAAGCAGGCAACGGGATTTCAATTCCGATGACCAACAGCTTCTTACGGGCAAACTCCACATCAAAAATAGTGCCGACAAGCTTAAGGATATAATATAGTAAGTAAATGTATGTTTGATAAAAATTTTAAGTGGAGATGATAGAATGTCTAAACTCTATATTTGGAAAATCTACAATATTTCTGAACTATATAGGAACTCATATTTTCATACATCTTTACATTAAAATTTTCTAAACTCTAAGTTGATCTTATTCACTAATGTTTTTTCTAATTTGGACTACTATATTTCTACATCAAAATTTTAGAAATTCCTAAAGAAACTCATATACATATCTACTTATTTAGTTTTTAAAAGATTGGAGTGTCACTTGAGGATAAGTAACATTTTATGTTTGGGGGATTTTGATACATCTAAAATTTGTAGTCTTTATGTACACATTTTTATACTTATTTTTGAGATATTGCACTTTAATAAAAGGTATTTGTCTGTTTTTTTTTTTCAGGTACAATCAAATGAATGAAAAATGGTAAAATGAGTGAAAAGTGATCAAATTTGGAACAAAAATGAGGAAGATGCAAAAATGAACTAAGGCGCTTAAGGGCCCAGTACTGGCGCTTACGCGCCAGTTATATAGAGAGAGCCGCACCTATGTACCAGGTACCCCGCGCTTAAGCGCCAAAAGTAATTATTGATGATTTATTGAATTTGGACTAATTTTTGAAGAGGTGTTTGAAGCAACCATTGGTAAAAACCTGGAAATTAGTTCATTGACACGAAAATTCATTCAATTGGCTTTTGAGAGGAGGCCACTTCTAGAAGATTAATTGAATGGAGACAAATTTTGAAGAGACGCCAACACACCTCTTGGATTTTTATTAAAGAAGACTTGGATCATCAAAGTCAATCTCCAAAGGTCATTGGCCAATCGTCAATCATCATATATCCATCCAAAGTAACTATTGCAGCCACTACCGGCCACTTTTTCTTTTTATTTTGAGTTTTAGGTTGTATTGTGAGTGAAGGAAGAGGATTCAAATGAACTTCAAGACATTTGGTGGAGAGAATTTGAGATAAGTATTTATCTTTGTGACTACATTTGATTTTAATTTAGACTTCTTATTTGTGTGCATGATTTCTACTTTTAAACTCAAGTGAAGTTGTGTTTTCTCCATGAATTATGAGTAGTTTTCTTTATACTTTTCCTTAAACTATTAAATGATTAAGTATTGAAAGAAAGTTATGTGAAGTATTAGACTTTAATGTTGGAAGAAGTTGTGATGATTTTAAACCTTGCACTTCATTTACTTCTTGATTTAGTCAATTAAGATGTTAATACCTGTTGTGAGAACATGTAATATCTGAGATGGTATTGTCTCAGTCAACAAATTGTAAGAATCACATTTGATTTCATTGATGAGAATGTAGTCCATACAATTAAGTGCAAATAAATAGGAAATAAACTTTGTAGGTTGTAGATATAGACATGCTAAAGTCCCTAATTTGATGTGTAGTTTTAGGTTCTGATGCGAGATTTTAGCCCCTAGGTGGTAGGAGAAGAGGGAACTCTAGAGTGAGAGCTAATATTTTCCCTACCTAACACGTCTTCAAGACTATTCAAACTATAGATTAGTGAATGTTCTTTATAGCATCTCTAGTAAGGGTAAAGAATATTATTGCTTCTATTTGACATAACATAATTAGAGTACTTCCACAACAAAATTCTTATACTTATTACTAATTCATGATAAAGAAAAAGATATTTTTATTTATATTGCATTCATCTTGCAAGTATTTAGTTAAGTTAATTAGCTGCTTACTTTATTTACATTTATCAAAAATTACAAAAAGAATCAAATTTTCATTTCTATTATAGCATCTAGAGTTTAAGTAAAAATACTTTGTTAAGTAAAATTTTATTCTCTTATTTTGTAAAATTACATATTATTAGTTATCCCTGTGGGTTCGATATTTGAAACTTAATAAAAAATTCCTATATTGTTTGATAAGGATTCGTATACTTGTGTAGTATCCCATATTAAATATTATAACTATATTCTTATTTGCTTCATTGTGAAAAATTTACCTAGCTTTTGCTTGGGATCAAGTTTATAGCTTTGTTGTAAAGTAAGAATCATTATTAAGGAAATTAAACATATAATCGCATACATCACATTCGACATCTATACAAAGAATTGGGATCAATATACTACACAACATGACATTGCTTGAAATGGATTTTTGAAAATGTTACTTGTTTTGGGGATGTTTGTTTGGCCAGCGTCTGTGACTGGGTCAAAAATTTTGTAATAGAATTAACCTCAATAAAATGAAATTTTGAATTTGCCTACTTTAATTTCCTTCATTTTAATTTTGAAATTTCACTAAATTAAGTTAAATAAATAAAATATTTGCACTTGTATAAATTTAAAATTTGTTTAACAACAAATTTGTTATTGTTCTTGTTTGTTCTAAATTTCAGCGCACTGATATATTTCTATCTTCTGCAGAAAAACGTCGGGCAGAAGCTAATTTTGCCTTTAAAGACGGCTTGAATCTCACACTAAAGAAAGGAAGAACAGCCCAGGGTGGCATCGTAGACTTTGACTTGAACTTTGGTCAGGTCAATGTAGACCATGAGGGTTCCCTGATGAGCGTAATTAGCCGCCGGGAGACAGAAGGGTTACCATCACTACTTAGAATTAGTACTAAAGAAGAATCCTCACTGAAGAGGAAGAAAGCAGTGAAGCTACAACATTCAATTGAAGGAACCAACCGTTTATAGTCCATAATCACCGCACTGATAGGAAACTTGGTCATTATCGGCGAAGAAAGAGTACTGGATGCCCGCTTAGAAGAACACAACTTTGTAACGCCAACCGTCATAAGAATAGAGTGTTCCTACGTCAAGAGAGAATACATATAAAAGAAGTAGAGGCAAAAATCACCCCAATTCCTGAGGAGGGGTTCTATGATCCATGCGTGAATGAAACTTCTACCAGTCCACCCCTCACAGAGGATGAGTCAAAGTTTGTCACAAAGCCGACACTGCCAGAGATTCCAGATGAGCTTTGCCTAGGTTGTCCAATGTGCAGTGCCGAGATTCCAAAATAAGCATCAATAGCAGGGTGGAGTGCTCAGGACGTAACATCCTCTACTTGGAGCATTATTTTAACTTCAAGGAGTATACAGCTGCCGACATAGGGTGCTGAGAGGCTGAGCACCGGGATGCTGAGTCATACATCCCACTGTATACATAACCGACGCAAGCATGGTTTCCCATAGATAATGAAATGGGGGAGCAGCCCCGATGATCGCGAAGGATTCCTACTGTAGAGTTAGAAATGATGGACAAAGTCAAGAAAAGATAATTTGAGTTTTATGAGGAAATTCAAGGAAATTCGTTACCATCTTAGAAGGTCTGGAACTGCACATAGAGGTTTTCTCTAAAAGTGATGAGAGGAGATTCTCGACTGCGTGTTCAACTTGACGGATAGAGGCTGGGCTGGTCTGTTAATGAAGAAGACCTACTCAGAGCTCTATAAATGGATGAGGGGCAATTGAAGAATTACAATTCGATGTGGTTGCTGTTATAACTTCATAAAGCATAAGCTAAGGAACCCCCCTGGTATCCTAAGATATGCTGAGTTTGATCCTCTATCTTCCGAGATAAAAAGGATGATTAAAAGAATGGTCAGGTGGAGCATACTACAGGCAGATTGCATCCCAAATAGCTGCATAATCAACATCTACGAGGAAGGAGACTGAATTCATCCACATATTGATCACCATAATTTCTTCAAGCTATTCTGCACAGTGTCCTTTATGAGAAAGAGCAATATTTTGTTTGGAAAAGAAATTGATATTTTTGGTCCCGGAGAATTCCTAGGATTTGATGAAATTCCGTTGCCAATGGGTTCAATTTTAATTTTGAAAGGAAACATAGCAAATTTGGCAAAGCACTGCAACTTAGGAGTGTCGCACCACTGAGTTTTTGTTACGTTAAAAAAAATGGATGATAGCAAGATACCACAAGGATTCTGTCCAGACCTAGAATTGGAAGAACTATGCCCATACGAGCTATGAGATTGTTGTACCTCTAGGTGCACACAAAAGGAATTCTTGTCTCGGAGCGTGACTTAGAAAAGCTTGATCATGAGCTCGTCACAAAGGACAGATAGATAGTTCTTGTCACTTTTTGTACTGCATCACGATATGATAGATAGACATGTAATGTTCCAGATGTATTCAGTATTTAATATGTATTCAGCATTTGATGCTTCAGAATGTATTCAACATGTTAGCTTTTGACAGCTTCAGCGTGCGTTCAAATTGTAACACATATTTGAAGAAAAGTTTAACAAAGTTTCTTTCATATTTCAGTGTATTTGTCAAATTTCCTTTTTTGTACGATGGATAAAAAGCTGCAGAACCACACATTGGTTCTAAATTATAATAAAGAAAGAATGATACAACTAAAGTTTGATAATAAAATTTAAATAAAAATGTTTTTGAAAAAATCAATCAATGGAGATTAAATTTGAAAAAAAATAATACCCTGTTAATAAAATGTGATAAAGACAACAAGAAAATTGTTAAATTTAATAAATTAATTCATCTCAAATTTGAAGTTCTACACTCTCCGCTTTTGTAGCACAACTATCTATGTCTGTACAAATTTGTCGCAATCCCCACGGAGTGTCACTCTCCTCACAAAATAACTGCAAATTTCTGCAAATCTCTGCAAATCTCTATATTCGTGAAATCTTAGCACTCGGGATAGGCTTTCGCCCTTCTCCCTTCTCAGCAATTCTTCACAATCTCTCGCACTCTTTTCACGAGTCCTTCCCACTTATAGTGCACTTGGGGTCAGTGCCTGAATTTTGATTCCCATGAAATTTCCACTTTGGTGCATGGATTCTGATTCTATCCACATATTTTCCACAATCTATTCGTGAAATTTTCTGCATTCATGAAATTTCTTGGTCGGTGCATAGATTCTGATTCCATCTACATATTTTCACATTCTATCTAAGAAATATTCCACACTCATGAAATTTACAGGTCGGTGCATGGATGCCGATTTCATCCATATATTTTCCTCATTCTATCCAAGAAATTTTCCACACTCATGAAATTTTTGGGTCGGTGCATGGATGCTGATTTCGTCCACATATTTTCCACATTCTATCCTAGAAATTTTCTGCACTCATGAAATTTCCAGGTCGGTGCATGGATGTCGATTCCGTCCACATATTTTCCACATTGTATTCGAGAAATTTTCCACACTCATAAAATTTCTCGGTCGGTGCATGTATTCCGATTCCGTCCACATATTTTCCACATTCTATCCAAGAAATTTTTCACATTCACAAAATTCCAGGGTCGGTGCAAAGTCATCCGATTCCTTTAAATTTCACAAAATTCCAAAGGTTGAGGATGTTACATTCGATTCCTCGTTGCTTTAGGAGCCCCTCCTATCACAATTTTTCAAATCAAATTCAAGAGGTTGAGGATGTCACATCTGATTCTGTGTTGCTTTAGGAGCCCCTCCTATCGCAATTTTTCAAATTAAATTCCAGAGGTTGAGGATGTTACATTTGATTCGGCATTGCTTTAGGAGCCCTCCTATCGCAATCTTTCAAATAAAATTCCAGAGGTTGAGGATGTCACATCTGGTTCTGTGTTGCTTTAAGAGCCCCTCCTATCGTAATCTTTCAAATCAATTTCCAGATGTTGAGGATGTCACGTCCGATTCCATGTTGCTTTACGAGCTCCTTCTATTACAATCTTTCAAATCAAATTCCAGAGTTTGAGGATGTTACATCTGATTTCGTATTGCTTTAGGAGCCCCTCCTATTGCAATCTTTCAAATTGAATTCCAGAGGTTCAGGATGTTACATCTGATACTGCGTTGCTTTAGGAGCCCCTCCTATCACAATCTTTAAATTTAAATTCTAGAGTTTGAGGATTCAGGCATCCGATATCGTGTTTCTTTAGAAGCCCCTCCTATCGCAATCTTTCAGATTAAATTCTAGAGGTTGAGGATTTATGCACCCGATACCACGTTGCTTCAGGAGACCCTCTTATCGCAATCTTTCAAATCAAAGTCTTGAGATTGAGAATGTCACATCCGATTCCACGTTGCTTTAGGAGCCCCTCCTATCACAATCTTTCATATCAAATTTTAGAGGTTGAGGGAATAAGTCATTCAATTGAATCAATACTTCCTATCTTCCGAGGCTGGTATCTGAAATCCAGTTCTCCTCCAGGGCCTTAAAATTTGGTGTAATGTCCTTGACGGTTGTCATTCTTTGACTAGAGCCAGTTTGAACATAATGGTCATAGCGTTTGCTCGAACTGGTATAGTCTTGTCTTCCTGGCGTATTGTCCTTAATGGTTGTTGTTCTCTCCACTATTGTCACCTCTCGAGTTGGATGTAAGTCCTTGTGCTCTCCATCTGGATTCGGTCTCCTCACACATAATTTTATCCATTGAAACTGCTAAAACTGAAATCAAAATAAAAATTTTTAAACATCGAATTAAAATCGAATCTTTGTCGTGACCATCAGTTTTCCTGATGGTTGTTTTCGAAATCTGATGCACATAAAAAATATATAGTATTTTTGTACACATTCTCATATCTAATTTTTGAGATATTACGCTTTAATGAAAGATATTTGTGTTTTTCTTTCAGGTACAATCAAATAGATAAAAATGGTAAAAAGAGTGAAAAGAGATCAAATTTAGAGCAAAAAAAAATGAACTGAGGTGCCTAAGCACCCAATACTGGCGCTTACGTGTCAATTATTCAGAGAGAGCCACACCTAAGTGTCAGGTACCCCGTGCTTAGTCGCTAGAAGTAGTTATTTTATGATTCATTGAATTTGGAAAACTTTTTGAAGAGGTGTTTGAAGCAACCCTTGGTAAAAACGTGGGAAATAATTCATGGATACAAAATTCATTCAATTGGCATTTGAAAGGAGCAACTTCTAAAAGATTCATTGAATGAAGACATATTTTGAAGAGACACCAAGGCACCTCTTGGATTTTTATTAAAGAGGACTTGGATCATTAATGGAGAGAGGTCAATCCACATTCAATAGCCATCATTAATCCTAGTAACCGCTACTGCCGTCGCCCATCGCTGCCACCACCGCCGATCACCTTTTTATTTTATTTTGAGTTTTATTTGTATTGTGAGTGAAGGAAGAGAATTCAAAGGAACTTCAAGACATTTGGTAGAGAGGATTTGAGATAAGTGTTTATCTTTGTGACTACATTTGATTTTAATTTAGATTTTTTTTGCATGATTTCTACTTTTAAACTCATGTGTGGTTGTATTTTCTCCATGAATTCTGAGTAGTTTTTTTAATCTTTTTCCTTAATATAATAAGTGATTAGGTATTGAAAGGAAGTTGTGTGCAGTATTAGACTTCAATTTTGGAAGAAGTTATGATGATTTGAAACCTTGTACTTCATTTACTTCTTGATATGACCAATTAAGATTTTAATACCTATTATGAGAACATGTAAAATCCGAGATGATATTGTCTCAGTCAACAACAGGTAAGAATCACATTTGATTTCATTGATGAGAATGTAGTTCATGGGGTTAAGTGCAAATAAATAGAGAAATAAACTTTCATGGGTATAAAATTAGATGACTTTAGAGTGACAGACTAAAGCCTCCAGTTTGATTTATATTTTAGGTTTTGATAAGAGATGTTAGCCCCCAGGTGGAGAGAGAAGAGGAAACTCTAGACTGAGAGCTAGTATCTTCCATACCAAACCAGTCTTCAAAACTATTCAAACTATGGATTAACCAATGTTTTTTATAGCATCTCTAGTAAGGGTAAAGAATATTATTGCTCATATTTGGCACAACACAATTAGAATGTTTTCATAACACAATTTCTATACTTGTTACCGATTCATGATAAGGAAAAAGAAATTTTATTTATATTGTCTTCATCTTGCAAATATTTGGTTAAGTTAATTAGTTTCCTACTTTATTTAAATTATCAAAAAATAATTACAAAAAAAATCAAATTTCATTCCTATTATAGCATCTCTAGTTTAGGTAAGAATATTTTGCTAAGTAGAATTTGGTTATCTAATTTCTTTTATTTTGTAGAGTGCATATTGTCAAGTTTTCCTTCTGGGTTCAATATTTGGTGCTTAATAAAAAAGTCTTATATTACTTAATAATGATACGTATAATTTCATAGTATCTCATATTTAAATATTATAACTTTATTCTTTTTTGCTTCATAGAAAAGAATTTACTAGGTTTTTCTTGGGATCAAGTTTTTAGTACTATTGCAAAGTAAGGATCATTATTAAGAAAATTAAGCATATAATCACATACATCGCAATAAACATCTATATAGAAAGTCAGGATCTAGTTTTTGGAGCCGTTGCTGGGGAAAATTAGAAAATTTTCAAAAGTGGTTTTTTGAAAGCAAAATTTCTATTTTTATAAAGTCTTATTTAAACTTTAAGATTTATTATAGGAATATTATAGAGTTGTTTTTATATAAAGTTCTTGTTTGTGTGTTTTTTTTTATTTTTATGTTTTATATTTTATTTTATGTGTTTCATAGTAATGTATGTACAGTTCAGGTTTCATAGGACTTGTGCCTTACAATTATGAATTAGAAAGAACTATTAGAAAAATTAAAAAATAAAAAATTACTGAAAATTTTCAAGAAATGACAAATCAAAATAATCAAAATGCTTAAGAGTCTAGACCCTTAAAAGATTTTGCAAACCCTATGGTGGATGAACTTCATTGTAGTATTCAAAAACTCGCTATAGTGGCTAATTCATTTGAGCTTAAACCCACTATTATCCAAATTGTATCAAATAATCAGTTTGGGGGAGCAACAACTAAAGATCCAAATTTACATCTTGTTAATTTTCTAGAATTGTGTACTACATTTAAATAAGATGATGCATCAAATGATGTTATAAGACGTAGATTCTTTCCTTTCTCACTGAGGGATAAGACTAAGATATGGTTACATTCGTTATCATCTGGATCTATCAAAACTTGGGGTGATTTAGCGCATAAATTCTTTACTAAATATTTTTCACTATAAAAAACTGCGAAGCTTAAAAATGATATTACATCTTTTTACCAATTTGAAGGGGAATCTATTTATGAAGCATGGGAACAATTTAACGAACTCTTAAGAAAGTGTCCACACCATGCTATACCAGATTGGTTAATAATTCAAACTTTTAATAATGGATTAGTTGGATCTCTTAGATCTATTTTTGATGTCGCTGATGGTGGTTCATTGATGTCAAAACCATTTAATGACGCCTATGCTTTAATTGAAGATATGACTACAAATAATTTTCAATGGCCTTCTAAAAGGGTAAATCTTAAGAAAGTAGCCAATGTTCATAAAATTGATGCTTTTGCAATTTTAGCAAATCAAGTTGCTTCAATTTCAAGGAAGTTAGACTAATTTGGAATGAATTTTTCTTAACCAATTGCAATGATTGAAGGGAATTCATTAGGCCAAATGGTAGATTCTCAAGCATCATTAAAAATTTTGAATGCCATAAACAACAAGCAGAATAATCTATATTTAAACTATTATAACCTAGGTTGGAAGAACCATCCCAACTTTAACTAGAATAATACTTCAGCTAGTAATAATCAGCAATGGGGAAACAACCAAGTAAACTCATTGGGAAATTGGAGCAACCAAGGGAATAGTAATTATAGGCCTACTTATACTCGAGGTTTTAACAGTAATCTACAATTTAAGGAGAAGAAGTTGTCTATAGAAGAAGTGGTGTTACAAATGATAAATCAGTTACAAAGTCAAGGAGCTACAATTAGAAATATTGAGAATCAGTTGAGACAAATAGCAAATTCATGAAATAATAGATCCCAAGGAACACTTCCTAGCAATATAGAAACAAATCCAAAAGACCAGAATAAAGAACAAGTAAAAGTAGTTCAACTTAGAAGCAGAAGATAATTGGAAGGTAGAGTTCAAAAAGAGACTGAAGTAGAGAGAGAAGATATTGAAGAACCAAAAGAAGATGCTCCGAGAGGTTTAGAGAGACCTATTTCTCCACATAAAGTTGACTTGGAAAAACCACCACCTCCATTTCCTCAAAGGCTTCGACAACAAAAGTTGGATAAACAATTTTTAAAATTTCTAGAAATTTTTAAGAAGCCTGCAATTAATATCCCATTTGCTGAAGCCTTAGAATAAATGCTAACATATGTGAAGTTTATGAAGGATATTCTTAATAGGAAAAGGAAGTTCAAAGATAATGAGACTGCTACACTTAGTGGGGAGTGTAGTGCTATAATTCAGAAAAAGCTTCTTGAAAAGCTTAAAGATCTTGGTAGCTTCACAATTCCATGTGCAATATGAGACAAATTTTATGGGAAAGCTTTATGTAACTTAAGTGCAAGCATCAACCTTATGTCATTATCATTATTTAAAATACTAATATTAGGAGAAATATCCCCTACTATTGTAACTCTGCAGTTAGCAAATCATTCAATTATCTATCCTAATGGAGTTATAGAAGATTTTCTAGTGAAAGTGAATCAATTTATCTTTTACGTTGATTTCATTGTGCTAGAAATGGAGGAAGATAAAGAGATACCTATCATTTTGGGGAGACCTTTCTTAGCTATAGGAAGAGCAATAATAGATGTCTAGAAAGGAGAATTATATATGTGCATCAATGATCAGACAGTTGCATTTAATATTTCTAAATCAATGAAATACTCTGCAAAATGTAAAGATGGCGAATGTTATAGAATGAATGTGATAAAATGTTTAAGTGAATGTGATTTTAAAATAACTTATGAAGAGAAATCTGAAATGAAAGAGTCAGAACACAAGCAAGAAGAGGAATTAGATCAATTTGAAGATTTATATAAGGAAGATTTAAATTATGTTCGAGAAAGTTTTGAATTTTTGGACACGATAGAAAAAGATATATCTTTTTGTCCATCAATTGAAAAACCTCCTGAGCTTGAGTTAAAGTTACTTCCTGAACATTTGAAGTATGTCTTTTTAGGTGATTCCTTAACATTACCTATTATAATTTCCTCAAAATTAACTTCAGAAGAAGAAATGAGTTTGATGAAAACTTTAAAGAATTTCTAGAAAGATATTGGATGGACAATTACGTATATAAAAAGAATCAGTCCTTTAATTTGTATGCATAGAATTCATATGAAAAATAACTGCAAACCCAGGGCTGATCCTCAAAGGAGATTAAATCCTGTTATGAAAGAAGTTATTAAGAAAGAAATTTTAAAGTGGTTAGATGTTGGAATTATTTACTCTATTTCAGATAGTGCGTGGGTTAGTCCAATTCACTACATTCCTAAGAAAGGAGGAGTGATTGTGACTTTGAATGAACATAACAAGTTAATACTAACTGGACAAATCACAGGATGAAAAATATGCTTTGATTATAGAAACTAAATATCGCTATTAGGAAAGATCATTTTCTACTACCCATTCAAGATCAAATGCTGGATAGACTAGCTGGGCATAAATACTTTTGTTTTCTGGATGAACATACTGGTTATCACCAAATAAAAATAGCTCCTAAGGATCAAGAAAAAATAACTTTTACCAGTCCTTATGGTACATTTGCTTTTAGAAGAATGTATTTTGGTTTATGTAATGCACCTGCTACATTTCAAAGATGTATGGCTATTTTTTGTGATTTAATTGAAAAATGGATTGAAGTTCTTATGGATGATTTTTTATTATTTGGAACTTCATTTGAATCATGTTTAGAATATTTATCAAAATTTCTTAAGCACCGTGAAGAAAAAATTTAGTCTTTACTAATTTATGGTAGTAGGAGAAATAATTTTGGGACATCAAATTTCTAAAAATTGTATGGAAGTAGACCCTGCAAAAATTCAAGTGATCTCTAATTTATCTTACCCAACAAGTGTGAAGAAAGTTAAGACTTTTTTTTTTACAAGCTGGATTCTACAGGCGGTATGTTAAATTCTTTTCAATAACTGTTAAGTCTTTATGCCTTTTACTTGAAAAAAAATGATTTTTAATTTTGATGAAGAGTGCCTAAAAGCTTTTGAATTATTAAAAGAAAAATTAGTCACTATACCAATTATTGTTTCACCAAATTGGGATAAACCTTTTGAATTAATGTGTGCAGTTTTAGAACAAAAATATGATAAGATTTTCAAAGTTATCTATTATGTTAGTAGAACTCTTAATGAAGCTCAAATTAATTATACCACAACCGAGAAAGATTTATTAGCAATAGTATATAATTTTGATAAATTTAGATCGTACTTAATTGGAACTAATTGTATTGTGCATACGTATTTAATGAAAAAGAAGGATGCAAAGCCAAGACTGATAAGATGGATTCTTCTGTTGCAAGAATTTGACTTTGTGATAGTAGATAAGAAAGTAGCAGAGAATCAAATTGTTGGTTATATGTCCATGTTTGAATTAGAGAAACCATTCTGTTATGAAAAAGAGATTGTTGAACATTTTCCAGATGAGGAATTATTTAATATTAATGAGTGGTGTGTTCCATGGCATGTCGATATTGAGAATTTCATTGTTAGTGATACCTTATAGAATGACATGCCAACAAAAGAGGAAATCTTTACTGAAGCTAAGACTTATTTTTGGGATGACCCGTTTTTATATAAACAAGGAAATGATCTAATTATTTGAAGATATTTGCCTTTAGAAGAAACTTAGGAAATTATACAAAAATATCATAATTCTGATTTTGGGGGACATTTTGGTGTTGATAAAACAACATACAAATTTTTACAATAATAATTTTATTGACCTTCAATCTTTAGAGATGTTAACGCTTATGTCAAACCTTGTGATCGATGTCAACGAGTAGGCAATATTTCTAGGAGGAATGAGATGCCCCTCAATTATGTGTTAAAAGTTGAAATATTTGATATTTGGGGATTAGATTTCATAGGACCATTTATACCATCTTTTGGAAATTTATATATATTGTCAGCAGTATATTATGTATCAAAATGGATAGAAGTTGTTGCTTTACCTTGATGTGATGCTCAGTGTTGTAAAGTTTTTAAGAACAAATATATTTTGTAGATTTGGGATGGCGAGAGTAATTATAACTGGCGGGAAAATCATTTCAGAAATGCAATAATGGATAAGTTATTAAAGAAATATCATATTAACCATAGAATTGCTACTGCTTATCATCCTCAAACAAGTGGTTTGACTGAATTATCCAATCATGAAATTAAAAGAATATTGAAAAAATCTGTAAGTCCAACTAAAATTGATTGGTCTTGATTATGCTTTGTGGGCTTATAGGACTGCATACGTAACTTACGGCTAATATTTGGGAAAGCTTGTCACTTACCAGTTGAACTTGAGCATAAAGCATATTGGGCTATTAAAGAATTTAATTACAATTTAAAGGATGCTGGTGAGAAAAGGTTATTGCAATTGAATGAGCTTGAAGAGATAAGGAATGAATCTTATGAAAGTGCTAAGATTTATAAAAAAAAGATGAAGATGTGGCATGATCAGAGGATTCTTACTAACAACTTTCAACCAGGGCAACATGTTTTTCTTTATAATGCAATGTTAAGATTATTTTCAGACAAACTTATGCCCACGTGGATGGGCCCATTTGTTGTGATAAAAGTTTATCTCTATGGAGCTACGAATATCAAACATCTTAAAACTGATAAATTATTCAAAGTGAATGGTCACAGGCTGAAATCCTACTTTTTAGGTGATCAATGATACACCAAAAATATATGCCTTTTTAGACCCATATTTAATAACTATTTTTTATGATATTGCACTTTAATTGAAGGTATTTTGATGTTTTTTTGCAAGTTGTTGATTTTTAGGGCTTAAAGCAAAAAGAAAGCAAAAAGAATGAAATTTGGAGTCAAAATGACGTTTTTGAAGAAATGCTCAGTGCCGACAGTGCTATTTTTGAAGAAATGCTTAACACCAACTGCGCAGAACAAATTAACGCGGAGATTTTTTACTCAACGCCGACAGTGCCAAAGGCGGTGCAGACCCCGTTTCTAGAAGGTTCGATGTATTTAGATGACTTTTGAAGAGCTTTTGGAGGCACCTCTTGGAGAACCGACCTTGGGCTCTATTTGGGGCCGAATTTCATCAGAAAAAGCACTCCTCTATGTTTTTCACTCCTCTACTTTCATTTTTCGCACCACATCATTCCATTCCACTTCTATATTGGAGTTAATTAATGATTTTTCTCTCATAGTTTAGAGTTTTTGTGGTGATATTTAGTGTGAAACTTTCTGTAAGAGCGTTGGAGAAGGAGAAAAGTAAAAGATATCTTCTTCCTGCATTTCTAAGGAAAGGCTACAAAGGATTTGCTTTGAGAAAAAGTTTTCAAAAAAGTATTGTTTGTTTATCAGTGTTGTATGAACTTTCTCTTATATATGAAATTTGTGTTTTGTTATTTTTTTCTCATGAAGTCTGAGTAGTTCCCTCTATCTTTCTCCCTACTCTGAGATATGGTGAAATGAAGAGATAATATGAATGTGTCAAAATTAAATTATAAAATAAATTGTGATGAACAACTCCAAACTTAATTTACTTTTTGATCTGGCCAATTGAATTGTTAAAATGTGTTGTGAAATTATGATCAGGGAAATGGAGTATGAGTTCTACAACAGAGTAAAGATCGCATTTGATTCCATGTTGGAGAACATCGTTTATGGAATTAGTGCATATAAATAGGAAAATATTCTTTGTTGGGTGTAGAATTGGAGAACCTTTAGGGTGACAGACTAAAATCTACAATTCATCTTAGTGTCTAAAAATTGAAGTGAGAGATAGCCTTTAGGTGAAAAGAAGTGGTAGCTCTAGACTGGGAGCCAGTATCCTCCTAGCCTAGCCACAGATTTAGGGACTAAAATTGAGATTAGCCAATGATTTTCTATGCACTGTATCAGGGTAGAGAATTAAAATTGCTCCTACTTAGCACAATACATATTATGAACATTTATCTCATCTCATTTTACCATAGCCTCATTGTAGTGGGAAGGATGTTTTTTCACATAAGAATCTCCGTTACATAAACATAGTTAATAGATTAGTATTTACTGTTTAAATTTTGCATATTTGATTTGATAATAGTTTAGAAATTTAATTTTGATTATATCTCAACAATTGAAATTAGTGACAGTGACTTCAATTGACTTTCTGTGAATTTCCTAGCAAATTTTTCATTTCCAATTTAAACCTTCCCCATATAATCGATATGGTTAGGACTTTAAATGGTCCTAACCAATCAGGATCGATATGGATTAGGACTTTAAAAGCTTTTAGTTAGGATCGATATGGTTAGGACTTTAAAAGTTTTCCTAGACTAAAATTCAGATGGTTAAGACCATTTAAAGTGATTAAAGTCTATCATTATGGAACTATTGTTATTAAAGATCCTAACACTGGAAAGTTATTTAAAGTTAATGGGCATCATTTGAAACATTATTATGAAGGGCACATACCTCAATTTAAGAAAGTTTTAATGTTAAGTCAACCCAACTAAACAAATGGTATGTCGGGCTGACAACGTTAAACCAAACGCTTTGTGGGAGACAACCATACTTATATTGTCATGTATTACTATTTAGTTTGTTAAGTGTCTTATATATTAGTAGATAATAATTCTACACAATTGAATTTATTATAAATTAAGTCAAATATTGGTATTGGAGGAAAATTTGGAATCGAATTGAATAAAAAAAATGAAAATCACAATTTTGGCCATTAGCACCAACGACACCCTAGATAACGAACATCAGCGCCGGTAGCTCCAATCGGGAGCGCCGACAGTGTCGAGTGCAGTTGGACGATTTTAGACGATTTTTAGCGGGTTTTTGAGCGATTTTACTTTATAATAATTGTCGAGACGAGTTTAAAAAGGCCTAGAAACATCCTTGGACACCTAGTAACTTCCTATTTTTGGATTCCATGGATTCCAATTCCATAAATACTTTAAGGTATGGAGTTTTCAACAAAAGAAAGTTTATTAGTTTCGACACGCAGCGATTATACGATAAAGTTATTATGAAGAGGAGATTGATCAAGAAAATAGGATTTGTTTATCATGGAGTAATCAATCCTACTGGTCCGATTGATAAAATCATTTTGCAAAGGCATTGGGAAGTTCTGTGTTACACTATGTCTGCGGTTGTCGTACCTGTGGTGAAAGAGTTTTATGCAAACTTACATGGAATTACTCAAGGTTTTGTCTTCATACGAGGTAAGGCTGTACCATTTACTTCTGTAAGGATTAATGAATTGTATATGATATACAACATTTCAATCTGTCATTATACAAATTTCATCCCTACATGAGATTTGATGCAAGAAGTGTATAATCTTCTGACGGATGAAAGTGATATGTGGGAGATACGAGATGAAGGATATGTTAGTTTCTCCACTTCATTACTTAATCCAATTTTGAAGCAATGACATTTCTTCATTGCTGCAAAATTACTCCCTACTATGAAAATTAGTAGAGTCACCAAAGAATGTGTTATTTTAAATTACTGCATTCAAACGGAAAAACCCATTGATATAGGGTCTATTATATTTAAATCTATTATGGGTGTTCTTACTAATGGACCAATTCATGGACTTGGGCATCCATCTACCATCTACCATCTTTTTATTTGCAGTCAAGCCTAAGTTCCATATAAAAGTTGGGAAAAGACTTTATTACCTTAGGAGCCCATGAATCTTATAGATGAGAATTATTGTAGAAATAGAAATGAAGTAATAGAAGCCATCATAGATCAATCTTCACATGCTTCAACTCCATTAATATCACCAACAGTTGGAAGTTCGCTTACTTTGGAAAGAAATTGAAGAAAATTGAAAGGAAACTTCAGAGTATTATGAATGTATTAGGAGATCTTAAATACCTTTTTGATCACCTAGATTGGAAAATGAACAAAAATTTTGATCACACTAAAACTTTTGAAGCAGGATTAGTTCGGATGTTTAAAGAAAATGGGTGGATCGGAGAAAATTCGACAGATCAATTCCCGTATCGATCCTTCTACAACTTATATGTTCATTACCAATCTATGAGAGATATCAAAGGAGGAGAAAGCACTGAAGAAGAGGCGTAATAATTGAAAACTTTAAATTCTCTATCTATTTTAGAACATTATATACATTTAGTGTAATTGTGTGGGTTTAATTTGGTTTATTATTTTTTTTTTTTTTGCTTTAGAATTCTGAACATTGATTGTGTGTATAGTTTTGTGAAAGCGTTTGGTGTTGTAGCTTGATTTCAACACTGATTTATAATTAGTTTGTTTAATATGTGTGATTGTGTAATTAAAAAATATGTTTGTAAAAAGTGTACCTTCAGTTAGTTTGTTGTTGTTTGTGAAAATTTGTGTTGGTGAAATGCTTTATTTTGTGAATTATTATTAGATAAAAATTTGTGTTTAAAAAACTAAAAATTTTGGAGTAAGTCGATAGGAAATTGAAAATAAAAAAAATCAAAATATGAAATTTTCGGGCCTTCGGTGCCGACGGCGCTGGAATCGGCACTGACGGCGCCCTTGACCCGACAGCAAATTTTAACGCCTGAAAATTTGCAATTTTTACTCTGGCCACCATTTTTACGCTTAAGTCATCTTCAACCATCGGTTTGGGTGGCTAGGGCTTGATTGTGGTTGAGGTGATTTAGAGGCTAAAAAACATCAGATTTCATCTTCTCTAGGTAAGAGCTATACTTTAAACCAATTTTTTTTTATTTTCACCAAGGATTTATCTCACATTGCATGGATCCGAAAATATGAAACATTTTTTTAGAAATTTTTGAGAAAATTCTTTGGTGATGAACTCTTATATAGTGATTTGAAGTTTAAAATATTTTACATTTTGATTTTCTAAATTTTAGAATTTATTTGGATTTTTTAAAATTTTTTAGATTTCTTATGGCACCTAGATCGAGCAAAAGGAAAGTAGAAGATGACGAACAAAAATTTGTTAGCTTTAGAGCCACTGCTCAATTTCATAGCATTTGTGAAAATAACAAAGTAATTCAGGACCGAGGTTTTAAAAATCCAGGAGGAGAAGTTGAATGTTTGATTATTGCTCGGCAATGGGAAAACTTCTGCTATTTTACTGTTGATGCGATAGCTGGGATTGTAATGGAATTTTATGCCAACCTTCCTGAAGCTTCTGATGATTATGTTTTTATTTGTGGAAAAAGAGTAGAATTTACTCCAAAGAAAATAAATGAGTTTTATTTTGTAGAAGATGTGTATAGATGCCATTATCATTCTATTTCTGTTACAGATCAGGCTTTAGATGAAGTTATTTCTTTTCTAACTAGTGAGAAAGGGGCTTGGAAAATAAAAAATGGAGTTAAAGTTAACTTCCTTCGTACTAGTTTAAATGTAGTATCTAAGGCCTGACATTATTTTATTTCTGGAAGAATGATTCCGATGAACCATCATAGTGAGGTGACCAAAGATAGAGCCATCCTGAACTATTGTATTCAGCAATTTATGGACATAAATGTGGGCTATATTATTAATATGAACACTCGATCTATTGCTCTGGTAGAGACTTCTGGTGGATTGACACACCCTGCTCTTATTTACACACTTTGTGAGTAGGCAGGAGTTGATTTTAGACCTGATGAGGAGAGGATTGAGCCATAGAGACCTATTGGGCCTACTAACATCAAGACATATGAATCTCATGTTAATTAGAGATCTGGTAGTAAGGCTAGATATATTCCTTCTACCTCTCATGGACCTACTTCTAGTGACCCCAGCAACAGAGAACTTTTGGATCAAATGATGATACAACATGGAGATATTTTGAGGATGGATTATAAGATGCATAATATGGAAACCAGAGATGCTCACACTGATGATTTAATTCAGCAAAAATTTGAGTATGATGCTGCTTATGATGATGCTTTAGTTAGATACCTAAGGGGAGAGCATTCAGTTCTGTTCCCTGTTCACCCTGTGTTTACTCCATATCAGCAGCAAAAGTTGGATGTAGATGAAGACGAAGATGATATTGACTAGTGAACTTTTTGTTTGTTTGTTTGTGTTTGTACTGTGTGATTGTATTGTTTGTGTTGTGATGTTTTTTAGACTTTGTTTGTTATGTTATGTGAAACTGTAATGTGGAAGAAAGTTTTCATTTTTAGAATTTAGTTTAGTTCTATTATTATTTTTAGCACTCTGTTCTGTTTTGAGATTAGCTATTTCTCAGCAAATTTTATATGTATTATGTGCAATTTAATGTTTTTAGCCTTTAATTTAATTTTAGCATCTGCAGTATTTCCAAAATTTATGTTCAAAAATCAAAATCTCCAATAGGTATAAATTTTTTTTATGTATTTAATGCTTTCTTTTACCCTTCATTTTTAAAGCTCTTCATGTAAAAATCTTTTAAAAATTTAAGTTTGGG
>JXCR01085989.1:25112-42001 GCA_002079205.1 Phalaenopsis hybrid cultivar | reverse complement strand
AGAAAAATCATTTTTAGAAAGAAAGAAAGAACTTATATTTATTTGTCCTCACTTAATTATATTTTCAAAATTTTAAATTTAACATGACCTTTGGTATTAGAGGTTAACTTTGGATAACTTTATTTATGTTTCTAAATATATAGTAAATTTAAGTAAAAAATTTCAATAATAAAGGTTAATTCTAGGAGCTAAGATATTTTGTAAAAGAGAATAAGACTATGTTTTTCTATTTTTCGTGAAAGTAATTTGTATTTTTGAAGTATTAAAAATCTTAAAAGATTCATGTAAAAAGAAAAGAATTAAACTTTACGAAATCTTTAAGTTAATATAAATTTGTTAGGTAAAGAAATGTAAAAAGTTTTTAACTTTAAGAAGAGGATAGTGAAGTTCAAAATCATTAAAGGTTATCCAGATATAGTAATCCTGACATATATAAAAAAAAAGAGAAGAAAAGAAAGAAAGAAAAGAAAAAGGGGATTAAAAATGTTCGTGAAAAGAAAAGAAAAAGAAAATATAATATATACGGGGAGAAAGCTTGAGGAGATGCCTAATTAAAAATTGGCTTCACTTGAATCAACTTAAGGAAAAAGACTTTGCTTGAGGAGATGCCTAATTAAAATTGGCTTCACTTGAATCAACTTAAGGAAAAAAGACTTCTACACATTTTCTAAACTTTTTATTTGAATGTTAACTTAATTATTAATAAAGTTTTATGAAGTTCTTTTTCATATGAATTTGCTAAGTGCATTAATATAACAAATTGCAATTTTTTTTGAAAGAAATAGTGGATCATAAACCTTAGACTTAATTATTGAATATCTTTACACCATTAGTATTAACTGGAGTGGTTTTGAACTTTTCTTAAGTTATACTATTATATTTGGAAAACTAAAATATGGAAGTCTAAAAGTTAAGGTCTTTATTATAAGTCATATTTCTTATGTAGTAAAGGAGTTACTTGAGGACAAGTAACATGTAAGTTTGGGGGATTTTGTATACCAAAAATATATGCATTTTTAGACCCATATTTTATATCTATTTTTGATGATATTACACTTTAATGGAAGGTATTTTGATATTTTCTTTTGGTTGTTTGATTTTTAGGGCTTAAAGCAAAAAGGAAGCAAAAAGGATGAAATTTGGAGTCAAAATGACATTTTTGAAGAAATGCTCAGTGCCGGCAGTGCCGAGGGCAGCGCCGACAACGCAGAACAAATTAACGCGGAGATATTTTACTCAGCGCCGATGGTGCCAAAGGTGGTGCAGACCCCGTTTCTAGAAGGTTAGCTGTATTTGGACAATTTTTTGAAGAGTTTTTGGAGGCACCTCTTGGAGAACTGACCTTGGGTTCTATTTGGGACCAAATTTCATCAGAAAAAGCGCTCCTCTACATTTTTCGCTGCTCTACGTTCATTTTTCACACCATATCATTCCATTCCACTTCCATATTGGAGTCAATTAGTAATTTTTCTTTCATAGTTTAGAGTTTTTGTGGTGAGATTTAGTGTGAAACTTTCTGTAAGAGTGTTGGAGAAGGAGAAAAGTGAGAGATATCTTCTTCTTGCATTTCTAAGGAAAGGCTACAAATGATTTTCTTTGAGAAAGAGTTTTCAGATAAGTATTATTTGTTTATCAGGGTTGTATGAACTTTCTTTTATATATGAAATTTGTATTTTGTTATTTCTTTCTCATGAATTTTGAGTAGTTCCCTCTATCTTTCTCCCTACTATGAGATATGGTGAAATGAAGAGATAATATGAATGTCCCAATATTAAATTGTAAAATAAATTGTGATGATTTTTCAACTCTAAACTTAATTTACCTTTCAATCTGACCAATTGAATTGTTAAAATGTGTTGTGAAACATATGATCTGGGAAATGGAGTATGAGTTCTACAACAGAGTAAGGATCACATTTGATTTCATGAAGGAGAACATCATTTATGGAATTAAGTGCAAATAAATAGGGAAATATTTTTAGTTGGGTGTAGAATTGGAGAACCTTTAGGGTGACAAACTAAAATCTTCAATTCAGTCTTGGTATTTAAAAACTGAAGCGAGAGCTAGCCTTCAGGTGAAGGGAAGTGAGAGCTCTGGAGTGGGAGCCACTATCCTCCTAGCCTAGCCACGGAATTAGGGACTAAACACTGAGATTAGCCAATGATTTTCTATGCACTACATTAGGGTAGAAATTGCTCTTATTTGGCACAATACATATTATGAACATTTATCTCATCTCATTTTACCATAGCCACATTGTAGTGGGAAGGATGCTTTTTCACATAAAAAAACTCCGTTATATAAACATAGTTAATATATTAGTATTTATTGTTTTAAATTTTGCATATTTGATTTGATAATAGTTTAGAAATTTAATTTTGATTACATCTCAACAATTGAAGTTAGTGACAGTGATTTCAATTGACTTTCTGTGAATTTCTTAGCAAATTTGTCATTTTCAATTTAAACCTTTCCGGTATGATCGATATTTAGGGCTTAAATAGAAAGTTCATTATTACTTGATAACGATGCGTAGACTTGCGTAGAATCCAAATATTAATTGATTATATTTAATTAAATTTTACACAATCTATCTCAACAAAAAAGTCGGATCAATCAACTTAAATTAAATGACTTTAGGACGTTGGGTCAATCAGAATAAGCACTAGTTACGTCGGGCTGACGACGTCAAACCAAGCGCTCTGTTTGTTTTTATTATTTTGTTATTGAGTTTGATTTAGAAAATATTAGTAATATCATCTCTAGTAAGGGTAAAGAATATTATTGCCCCTATTTGGCACAACACAATTAAAATGCTTCCACAACATAATTTTTATGCTTTTCATTGATTCATGATAAGTAAAAAAATATTTTATTTATATTGCTTTCATCTTGCAAGTATTTAGTTAAGTTAATTAGTTGCTTACTTTATTTAAATTATCAAAAAACATTACAAAAAAAAAATTGAATTTCATTCCTATTATTGCATCTCTAGTTTGAGTAAGAATATTTTACTAAGTAATTTCTTTTATTTTGTACAGTGCATTAAGTAATTTCTTTTATTTTGTACAGTGCATATTATCATGTTTTTCCTGTGTGTTTGATATTTGGGACTTAATCAAAAAGACTTATATTACTTGATAACGATATGTATGCTTCTGTAGTATCTCATATTTAAATATTATAACGTTATTCTTATATATTTCATAGAAAAGAATTTACCTAGCTTTATCTTGAGATCAAGTTTTTAGCACTGTTGCAAAGTAAGAATCATTATTAAGGAAATTAAGCATATAATCACATACATTGCAATAAACATCTATATAGAAAGTCAGGATTAGAATCCCCTTACTTTTTCCGCAGCGGGAGTCTCTGCTTACTCCCCAGCGAAAATCATCTACCTTTTTTCTGCTCTATTCTGAGTGTGCTGACTCAAACAGTAGTGTTAGTTTTGTTGATCTCTTTGTTCAACGCCAATACATGCGATTTGTCGGCCCGACACACCACACCTATTGGCGGTCCATTTGTTGACCTCACTTTTGGTTGAGGTCAAGTTTCCTCCTTAGTAGCCTACAGTCTAACCATAGGACTTTCCTGTTGAGTATTCCTAGAGGACTAGTAAAGGAACCCTCACCATTAGAAACTCTAAACTCTTCTTTGCTAAATTTGAAGTTCCACATATTGGTCCTAACCTCTAACATTTAGTAGGTGGGGCCAGTATGGGGGAGCTCAAAGGGAGTCCCCATAGGACTGTTTGGTTTTAGGGTGGACAATGGGTGATGTGGCCTTGGTCAGTTTTACACACACACACACTTGATACCCTACACTTACACTCACATCCTCAGGCTTTATTTAAATATTCTTAGTTGGTCCCTTAACTTTTTGGGAAACTAACGTAAATAGTCCCCTAAGCCACTAGCCCTAGGCTAAGGTTTAGCTGAGACCTGTACATGGAGGGCCCAAAGTAGGGAATTCTATCGTTCCATGGCTTAAGTAGGGTGGTTGTGTGGTTGGAAACCCCAATCGTATTAAAATACTCAATCTAGCCTACTACCCCCCCAAAACATACCCAAATTTACCAAACTACCCTTGAAAACCCCAATTTTGACCAAAATCCCACAAATTAACCAAAATATCTAAATTTGTTAAAAAATCATTTCAACCCATTTGAAATCACTCAAATTTCTCAAAACATCCCAAAATCTTCAAAGCTACCAAAATACCACTAATTATGCCAAAATTACAAAAATAGCCCTGGTGACCCAAACTGTTCTAAACCACTTCATTGAGTCCAATTTGATAAATTTGACCAATTTTGACCAAAAGTCCCAAATTGCCCTTAAAGGTCCAATTACCTCAATTCACCCTCAATGTCCACCAATTTGATCTCAATTTTCCCCAATTTTAATTTTAAACTCAAATTCAATATGCCTAAGATTGATTGAAACCAAATTCAAGCCTGATTGAAACCAATTTTAAACCTAAATCCTAAGCCCAATTAAAAATGATCAATTTGACCCTAAGCCAAAATTTCACCAAATTGAACCCCCAAACCCATCCAATTGCCACAATTTTGAAACCTAAAATCTTTAAAACACTTCCCCACATCATATTGAACCTTAAATTGGCCTTGTTCAAGCCCTAATTTCACTCAAATTCAATTTTGGCTAAAACCCCCAATTTTGCCTCAAACTCCAATTTCCACCAACTTGAGCTTCATAAGTCCAAAATTTTCACTCAATTGGTATCTAAAACTCTTTATGAAAATCCTTGGGACCAATTTGAACCATCAATTGGGTCTAACTTAAGCCTAGCCCAATCCAAACATAAGTTTGACCAAAATGTACCAAAATTTGCCATGAGCCAAAATCCTTCAAATTGTGCTTCCAAATTAATTCAAAATCACTCAATCCTTTTTCTAAAATATTCATGACAGTCATTTAAGTCATGTTGCTCAATCAATTGAAGTCAATCCAAGCTCAAGCCCTATTCTAATCCAACTTAAACCCAAAATGCCCAAAATTGAACCCATGAACCAAAGTTAACCAAACCAAACCAAACCAAAGTGCCCAAAGTTAACCAAACCAAAGTGCCCAAAGTTAACTAAACCCAAACTTAAACCCAAAATGCCCAAAGTTAACCAAACCAAACCAAAGCCACAACAGCCACTATTTGGACTCTAGTGACCAGGCTAGTGGTCAAAATCATACCTAGGCAATTAAATCAGAATGGTTTGGTTAATTTTATATATTTCTATAGTTTGTTAAATGCTTATGGCTGATATTAAACTATTTAAAATAAATATTTTTAAAAGATTAATAAAATCATTTCTAAAGTGTGCAAAAAATCATGTTGACTCATAGTAAAAATTTAAAATTTATCTGGTTTAGTATAAGTACTAAATTTGATTTTCTAAGAAAAATTATAATTTTATACAAAAATAATTATATTAAATTAAATACACTTAGGAAAATTATGAAAAATGATTTTCTGAGTTCCTTGTGATTAGGGGCATTTACGAATAGTAAAAATTATTTTTGAGAAAATACTTCATTTTTAAGCTATATCTTAAATTAAAAATAATTTAAAATTTCAAAAATATGAAAATGATCTAAAATGTTCCTAATTACTTCCTGATCACTTGGGACTCATTAAAATATTTTTTTTATTTTTTTTCTACATTAAAAATAATTTTTTTAAAGGACTAAAAATAAATTTTCCTTAATTTCTTATTAAAATAGTTATAATAAATAAATTAAAAATCATAAAAATATAAAATTTGTTTTTTTTGAGTTCTCTAGACTAAGAGAGATTTAATAAAAACATAAAAAAATAATTTTTATGATTAAAACATGTTTTCTATTTAAGTAAATCATTAAAATTATTAAATAATTATACTAATTAAAATTTAATTTGAAAAATCATGGAATTTTGCCTAAGTGTTCCTCTGACCTAGGTGAATCTCTAATAATTTTCCCATAACAAAAAAATATTATTTTGTTTAATAAAATAAATTACTATTAAAAATCTTATTTTTGAATTAAAATAATTATATAAATTAAATAAAAATCTAAAAGATCACATTCTTCTTCTCTGATATTTTATTAACTCATGATTGAGTCTCCATGAAAATTTTAAGGTCACTTGAATTTCAGTTGATAAGTTATAAGATAGGGAGCCCAGGGGCAAAATGGTAATTTTGTAATTTTAATGTTTTAATTAAATTTTAGGATTAATCAAAGGGTAAATGGGTAATATTGATTATAATAAAATCTCTTGGATGTTTGAAACAGAATGGGTTAAGAGATAAAATCCAATTTGCCATCCTTTTCATGATAAGGCTAAAATTGTAATCTTGATAATTGTCATGACTTGGAACTCAATTTAATAGGATGATCCTAAATTAATGGGCTTAAAGCTATAAAGATAGTAATTTACTCATTTAATGCCGACTAATTGGTAATTGGATGCTAAGTCTAATATTAATGAGAATTGAAATCCCATTTCAATATTTAATTATCTTAAATTTACTTTGAAAATTGAAATTGAGAGGGCCTAATAGTGAACTAGGTTTGATATGTAAGAATTGTCATAATTGGGAGTAGAAACGATGGACATAATTAATTGATAAACACTTTTAAACACTTTAGGCCCTACTTTAACGATGGGCATTAAAATCCCTAATAACTTTGGACTTGCCTTTAGGGTACACATTCATATAACTACTAAATGAAATGTTAACGACTATCTAACTTCATTTCTTGGGATAGTTGAAATATTAAGGTTCACTGAGTAATGGAGAAATTTTAATTCGACCTTGAGATGATTAATTGAACAATATGATATGTTCAAAATGAACTCGAAACGTTTCAAGAGATCAGTTTGGAATCTCTTAGATATTTTGAAGGACAAATTGAACTTACTATATTTTGTTCTAGAAAATCATCCACTAAGATCTTTTGAGACTCACTGAGTCATGGTTTGAGGGTTCAGTAGCTACACCTTCATGTACTTTTGCGATTTATTTAAATTTCTGCAAATTATATACATGTTGCAAAAGCTGGTCTTTCAGCGGAAATGCCGAGAAGATGACAGATACGCTTTTATAGTATTATTTAATTTTTGTCATTTTACTTTCCGCAATCTACTTTGCTGCAAAATATTATAACTGCTCAGTTGTGCACCTTACTTTACTTTGCAAAAATCAAAAACATTTTCAAAAAATTAATTAACATTTTTAAAAATATAAAACAAATTTTTTTAAAGATAACCATTAATCCTTTGAAATGTCTGTTGACCTTTTTTTTGGTTGAGGTCTAGTCTTTCTCTTTAGTAGCCTAAGGTCTAGCCATAGGAATTTCTTATTTACTATTCTTAGAGAACAAGAAAAGGCACCCTCACTATTAAAAACTCTAAACTCTTCTTTACTCAAATTGAAGTTCCACATATTGGTCCTAACCTCTAGCACTTAGTAGGTGGGGTCATTATGAGAGAGCTCAAGGAGAGTTCCTATAGGGCTATCTGACCTTAGGGTTGACCTTGGGTGTTGGGCTAGAGCTAAGGCACTCACTTCACTCACAATCACTCACTACCCTAAACCCAAAATTTCATGACTTTCATCCCTTGATACTATTGGGATACTCATGTAAATGGTCACCTAAACCTACTAGCCCTAGGCTGGGGTTTAGCTAGAACCAATACATAGAGGATCCAAATGAGGTTTACATTGGTCCATGGCTTACTTTTGATGATTAGTTCCCCAATCTTACCCAAAATACTCATCCTAACCTTTTGCCCCTAAACTCCCCCAAATTACCCAAGTACCATTGAAACCGTAAATTTGGCCAAAATTCCCAAATTTATTCAAAATACCCAAGCTTGTGCAAAAAATCATCTCGAACCTTTTGAGAACACCCAAATATTTACCCAAAATAACCAAAAATTGTCAAATTACCAAAAAATCTCTGATTGAAGTTTCCCTTCTCAGAGCAAAGGTATTGAACTCCTCCTCATCCCGAGCCTCTTTTGATTCTCCATTTTCTTGGGCTTAATTTCATGGCATCTTAACCATATAGATATGTTCCTCTAGTGTAAACGAGCATTTTTAAAAAAAATCATTCAATTTTATTGAGAAATGAGGGAGATATCAAGCCTTGAAGATTGACGGTTCTTGAGTTAGGCCATTGGGGACGGTGTGGAGTGTCGTTCGATTAAGTGTGTATCAGATGAACGGTCAAGATGACGCTGGATAGTACTTCTTTACATGAACTATGGGACGTGTGGCTGCTAGCGTGGACAGCAACGTCAAATGGGAGCGCGTCGTGTGGAGCTTCAGAGCTGCCTAGGATCCAGTAAGCGCCACGCTTTTAAATAGATAAATAGGGATTTAAATAATTCAGGAAATGACCCCTAACTTTAAAAATTCATATCTTGGTGTAGAAAAATCACAAAATTAAAATAAAAATACATTCTTGCTCACTGAACAGATGAGAACAATGTGAAAATAATTTTAAGTCCATTTGATGCATGTTTTATTTTTAATTAATTAAACACTGTCTTGAGTCTTTTGATTCTCCATGCATATAGGCATTTCACCAAAGCTTGAATTATTGGCATGTTGTAGCCTCTGTTAAGGGAAACATTCTTCGAATTTTCAAAAGTCAAAGGAAACCTCTAGACAGAGATCCATATTTTTCAAGTTTATGCACATTATTTACTTAAATTAATCATAATAATTAGCATGTTGCTTAGAAAAATCCAAGAAAATTTTGGAAGGTTTACTATGACCAGAGAACCATTAGGAAAATCTCTCATGAGCCAAGTCATTTAAAATGCACCTAATCTTCATAAACCCTAAATCACTAAGATAATTAATTTTGGAAAATATAAACATTAAAATGACTTGATTTTTTATCTCCACTATTTTCCAAGATCCATAGAACTTCCCATAAAAATTTTAAAGCACTATGAGTCCATTTGATAGCCTAAATTGATTTTTCAAGTTGAATATCTTTTTTTGCACTAAAATGATTTTTAATAATCAAAATAGAACTCAAAAATTTATGAAAACTTATTTTTGGTGTTCTCTGTGATCACGGGAATTTTATAAAAATAAAATGGTATTTAAAATAAAAACTTCATTTTTAGCCTATTTTTAAATATTTAAAATAATTAAAAATTCATAAAAATCACAAAAATAATAAAATTCATGTAAAAATTCTAAATTTTTTTTCTAAGCACTTAGAAATAATTAGATATTTTTCCTGATTTTCTAAATAAAGATATGGTATTTTGAAGCTTAAAATAATTTTTAAAGGCTAAAAAATGGAGTTCCACTAAAATAATTCCAATAAATCAAAGAAAAATTAGAAAAATATAAAATTTGCTTCCCTGGGTTCTCTGATCTTAGGGAGATTTTTCAAAAATTAAAAACTTAATTTTCCCTATTTAAAATATTTTATATTTAACGAATTCCCCAGAATTTAAATTAATTTTAATAATTTAAATAAATTCAAAAAACCATGAATTTTTGTCCAAATGGCTCTTTGGTATAGGTCAACCTCCAGTAAAAATTTCAAGGGATTAGGCTTCACCTTGGTTGATTTAGAAAATTTTCTTTTAAAAATCTCATTTTTGCATGAAAATAATTATATAAATTAAACTAAATTTTGAAAAATCACATTTTCTCCTCTGATATCTTAATTGACCCATGAATTAGGTAGGATAAAAATTTCAAAGTCATTTGATTTGAATTTAATAAATTATGAAGTGTTAGAGCCTTAGGGGCAAAAGTGTAATTTTATGAATTTGGCCTTAATTAACATTTAGGCTTAATTCAAGGAGGGGAATGGGCAACCTTTGATCTTAATTAACTTGTTTGGAAGACTGAAATTAAAAGGGGATTAATTGGTAGAAAGCCACCTCACTTTCCTAATTAAAAGGATAAATTAATAAATTTCTAAATAATTAAAATTTGGAGGTTTATTAAAATAAAAAGAACCTAGGACTTAGGGGTATGACTTGTGAAGTCAGTAATCAATCAATTTAATACCCCTATTTGAGGTTCAAATGAAATTCAAATAATAAATCATGATCACCTAAAACCTAACATTTTTCCAAATTAATTAAGACACTCACCTAGGTCTTAAGGGCTTAGTAGTGATCTAAGTTAAATCAAGATTAATTAAACAAGAATTAGAAAAGAAAAAATAGCCAAAATTTAAGACTTTTAAAACACTACAAGCTCAATTAGGATTAAATTTGGCTAAGTGTTCCAACAACGCTAGTTTGCCCCCTTTAAGGGTCTTCATTCACATAATCTTCAAAATTGAATTACAAATGATAATTACGCTACTCTTAGGGATAGTTAGGACATCAATGTTCATTGAGCATTAGGGTGTTCATAGGGTAAATTATTAAGCAACATAATAAGTTTAAATGAACTTGAGGCTTTTCACCAGGTGATAAGAGGGAAGCATAGACCTGCTTCTTTCTCCTAATCTGTTGGATACCTTAGAAGTCTACTAAACTTAATACGCTTTGCTTAACAAAATCATCCTTAATTAAACTCCTAAGGACCCACCAAGATATGATATAGGGTTAGGAAAACTGCCAAAACATTACTTTTATGCCTCTACATGAACTGGCCTCACATGCATTTTAAGTTTCAGGTGGTGGAACAAGAAGACTCGCCAATTATGTTTTTTATAGTTTACAGTGTTGTCTTTCTTGTACTTTTATACTTGCAAAATCTGCATGCTAAACAACAATGTCACCCTGCATGAAAACTAAAACTATCAGGATAGCCACAAAATCAAAATCAAAACCAAAGTTAAAATCAACCAAGATAAAATTCACCGCCGCAACATTCAAAATATAAAACAACTCAAAAATTAATCACACAAATCACACAAAACAACAACTGCAACTAAATTAAGGCGTCTCTATCGGATGATCGGGAACCCCTCAGAGGAGATAACCTACGGTTGCTAATGAGGCCTCCCACGGTCTAAATGAAATTATGAAACTCATTAAGTTGAGTTTAAGAAATTCATTTGGACTAAGTGAAACCAATAGAAAATAGTGGTGCCGGAACGAGGGAACCGTGGGATCCTAACCGGTGTCACNCTTGGAACTAGCATGGTGGGCAGCACGACCATCTTCAACAGTAAAATCTGTCTTCCCCAGCTAAACCAATCTCCCTTGCTTAGACTTAAACAACAAAACCATAGGACTTCGAGGTTACTTTCTTATGCAACGTAAATCCTCACCTTATCTTTAGGTCTCTGTATAGCCCATTCATACAATATAAGCCCTAACACTTCTTAGGATTCTGAGATTGTCGTTCGTCACGACCTAAATCCTCATATCTTCTAGGCTATTTGTGTGATTGTTTCACACGAATGTAAGCCCTAAATAATAAAATTGGCAGGATGAAACACCTAAATATTTCTCCTCAAAACTGAAACCAAACATTAGGATAGCTTGGGAAGTAACTGAGGTTCGCCTCTAGATCCCTAACTTCCCCTAGTTCTTCCTACTTTGGATTCTACAACAAAATGTTCCAAATTTGAACCAACCCCCTTTCACACCTCTACTTTCGATCTCATTGAAGAGTCCTACCCTTTGAAATTCCTTGAAGATAATATTTCCTGATTTTTATTGAGAGTCTTCTTAAGTGACTGTAGTCATTTAAGATGTAATTAACTATAGGGGCTTGCCCTTATAGGATTTCTTAGGTGGCTTTGGTCATTTAAGATGTAATTAACTATAGGGGCTTGCCCTTATAGTAACCATGTCTGAACTCAGCTTAATATAAACCCTATTTAATCCTTTATATTAAATAGGGGAACTTGCGGCAAATACAAATGTTTTGCAGACCCGACGGACGTCATACTTTCCTTAGTTTATTTGATCGAGTCTCATCCTCAAGTTTTGTGTTTATCCTTCGGGATAGATACATGATTTGAGGTACAGTGCTCTTTCATTTTAAACTACAAAAATTTATCCTTCGGGATAAATACAGGATTTGAGGTACAGTGCTCTTTCATTTTAAACTATGAAAAATATGGGGTCAGCTTGATTTCATACTTTAACATCCTTTGGAAGCGGGCGACAGGATTTCAATCCAAACGACTGACAGCTTCTTAAGGGCAACTCCCCATAAGCCCCCGAAATAGCGTCGACAGCAATAGTACAAAAAACTTGACAACGGTTATAGATTTGATAAAGATGTATATATAAAATATTCAAAAATGGTAAAGTCACACTTATAATATGTTTGATTTAATAAAGATGTATATATATATAATATTCAATAATGTTAAAGTCAAATTTGTCAACACAATTATACATATCGCTCAAGTAATATAGGGCTCTAATGGAGTCCTAGATATCAATCCCACAGGGAGTAGTTTAGAATTATGGACTAAGACCTATATGTATCGCTCAAGTAATATAGGGCTCTAATGGAGTCCTAGATATCAATCCCACAGGGAGTAATATTAGAGGCTACGAACTAAGATTTTAGAAAATTGATACTTAATCACAACAATATAATTCAAATTACTTATATGTCACTAATAGGAAATTTAAATAAATATGTAATTTTAATAAATCTTAAATAATAAATTATATTAATAAAGTTTCTAATGTGGAATTCAATATATGAGAAAACATCATTCTCCTTGTCAAGAAATTATAGTGAATGGATAAAGTGAATCAGTTCAAATGGTATTGTGTCAAATAGGAGCATATTGATTTTTTGCCCTTTGGTCCAGGCATAAAGAACATTGATTAATCCTATGCTTGGTTACTGAATCTTCAGCTAGGCTGGGAGGATGCCGGCTCTCACTTCGGAGCTCCCACGTTCCACTCGTCTGATGGCTAACATCTACACTTCAACACCCAAACGATAGGACCAAATTGGGGATTTCAGTCTGTCACTCTAAAATCTCCAATTCTACGCCCGATAATTTTATTTCCCTATTTATTTGCACCCAACTTCCAAGGGTTTTGGCCTCCCTGAATCTTGGATGTAATCTTCACTTTATTTGTAAAACTCAACATATTTTAACAAATCAATTGGTCATATTGAAAGTAAATTATGATCGAAGTGAAATTATCATCATAACTTCTTTGNTAGATACAAGATTTGAGGTACAATGCTCTTTCATTTAAACTATGAAAAATATGGTGTCAGTTTGATTTCATAATTTTCTAAAACTAAATATATATGTAAATTAAAACATCCTTCTGAAGCTGGCAACATGACTTTGATTCCGGTGACCGATAGCTTCTTACGGGCAACTCCTTCAACCAAAAATAGCTCTGACAGGCTTGTGTTGTTTAATTCTATGAAAGATATGTTGTTATAGATCCTCGTGTTGTTGCATATTGCTATTGTAGAAAGCTGCCCACAAAATTAGCTCTAGGCTCCTCAACAGTAGCAGCCCTAAAGTTTAAGGTTTAAATGTTTAAATGTAAAGTTGAAATTCAATCATTATTGAGGGTTTAAAGTTGATTAGAGCGACACCGGTTAGGATCCCATGATTTTGTCATTCCATCATCACTATTTTCTTTTGAATTTACTTAGCTTAAACGAGTTGTGAAACCCATTTAAACCAGGGAGATCTCGTTAGCAACCGTAGGTTACCTCCTCTAAGGGACTCCCGTAAATTCAAAAGGACGTTTTATGTTTAGTGACATTTCAAAGGATTTATGGTTACCTTTGAAACAATTACTTTTAGGTTTTTGAAAATGTTGATTAATTTTTAAAAAGTTATTTTGATTTTTTTTGCAAGTAAATTAGAGTGCACACTCAGGCACTTATGATATTTTCCAGCAAAAGTAACTTGCAGAAAGTAAAATGATAAAAATTAAATAACACTGTAAAAGCGTACCAACCATCTTCTTAGCATTCAAGTTAAAAGATTAGCTTTTGCAACATGTATATAATTTTGCAAAAAATTAGATAGATTGCAAGAGTAGATGAAGGTGTATCTATCAAACTCCAAAGTATGACTTATTTAGTGTCAGAAAAACTTAATGGATGATTTTAAAATAAAATATATCAAGTTTAATTTGTCCTTCAAAATATCCAAGAGATCCCAAAGTGTTCAAGGAATGACCTTGAATTGCTTTAAAGATCACTTGAAACATTTTGAGTTCATTTCGAACTTATCATATCTTTCTATTAATCATCCAAGGCCAAGTTAAAAATGTTACTCTGCTACTCAGTGTGCCTTGATATTTTAATTATCCCAAGGATAGGGTACTAAGTTAATCAGTTGATATTTCATTTAGGAGTTATGTAAGTGAATGCCCCTAAGGCAAGTTTAAGTCATTAAAGATTTTGTACCCACCACTAAATTTTAGGCTCGTAGTGTTTAGAAGTGTTTATCATCAATCATGTTCTTTTTTTCTAAACCCCCATTAAATAAGTTTAAATATCAAGCCTAGATAACTACCAAGCCCTTAGCAATCACAATAAAAGAATGTGCAATTATTAAAATTTTAATTTATGTGATAGAAATCGTTATTGAATTATCATATTATCATCAATTGTGAGATTAAAATAAGTAAACTATCATCCTCCTAGCCTAAACCCATCACTTCAGAATCATTTTATTTTGATTAACTTTCAAATCCTGATAATTTAGAAAATTATAAATTTGTTCTTATTATGGAAATGTGGCAAATTGGTTTCTACCTTTTAACCCATTGTATTTCAATCCTTCAAGAGTATTCATGAAGATCAAAATTACCCGTTTTCCCTTTGATTGATCATAAATTTTGATTAAGACACAATAATCTAAAATGATCATTTTGCCCTTAGGGCTCCCCACCTTATAACTCATTAAGCATGAATTAAATGATTTTGAAAATTTTAGGGTACCCTATCCATGGGGCAATTAAGACATTAGGAGAGAAAATGTGGTTTTTCAAAATTTAATTTAATTTAAAATTATTATCTTAACTCAAAAAATAAGATTCTCAACATTAATTTATTTAATCAATTAAAATAAATTTTTTTGTTTATGGGAAAAAAATGTTAGAGGTTCATCAAGGTCAGAGAAACACATAGGAAAAATTCCATGCCTTTTTGAATTAAATTTTGATTTAATTATAAAATTATTTATAGATTTTTTTAGTGATTTAATTAAGTGAAAAATATGTTTTATTGACATGATTTAATTTCTAATAATTTTATTAAACCTCTTTGAGTTTAGGAAACTTAGAGAAAAAAAATTATATTTTATGATTTTTAATTTATTTATTATAATTATTTTAATGAAAAATAAGAAAAATACATTTTAGGCCTTTAAAAAATTATTTTAAACTTAGGAAAATTGCAAAAAATATTTTAATGAGTCTCAAGAGATCAGGAATCCATTAGGAACCCTTTGAAACACTTTTGTATTTTTAAAACTTTTAATTGTTTTTAATTTAAAATATAGTTTAAAATGAAATATTTTCTCAAAAATAATTTTTATTTTTTCCTAAGTGCCCCATATAACAAGAAACTCAGAAAACCACTTTTCATAATTTTCTTAAATGTATTTAATTTAATATAATTATTTTTGTACAAAAGTACAATTTTTCTTATAAAATCAACTTTAGTGCTAAAACTTAATCAAATAATTTTTAAATTTTTACGGTAAGTCAACATGATTTTCTACACAATGCTGAATTGAATTTATTATTTTTTTATTAATATTTAATTTAAATAAATTAATACAAGTTATAAACATTTAATCAACTATAGAAATATACAAAATTATTCAAACCATCATGACATTTTTCCTAAGCTTCTTTGGCCGAAGAAAACCTACTAAAATTTATCTCATAACATTCCAACTGATATTTTAATTCATACAATTAATTTAAGCCAAAACAGTCATCCAGGCTTGAAATTTAGGGTTACAAACATTGAGATGCTCTCTGAAATTAGAAAAATAAAAAAACCTCCCCTCTGTCATGAGGAACAAGCCCAAAAAACCTCAAGCCTTGGTGAGCAATATTTAATCACAATAAATTAAAATGCCACAGAGAGTATTTAATTATTTAAAAATTAGAGAGCCAACAAATAATTTTTATTTTCGGTCCACATTATTATCCTCTGTTCACTGAGCATGAGGGTACTTTTAATTTATTTCTTATGATTTTTATATTAGAAGTTATGAATTTTCAAAGTTCTGATATTTAAGAAAATCAAGAAAATCTCTATTTATCTACTTATCCAGCTCATTCTACAGTAGCTCCAAAAAGCCAAGCGACACTTCGTCACTCGTCAGCCACCTCAGCGCCACGCATCCCGTGGTTCATGTACCATCTCCTCGTCCAATTCCATTGATACACCAAAATAATATGTTGATTTGAGTATACATTTTATGCTTATTTTTGATGATATTGCACTTTAAAGAAGGGTATTTGCATGTTTTGTTGCAGGTATATCAATTTTGGACATTTGGAGCAAAAGTAGCAAAGAGGACGAAATTCGAAGCCAAAATAGCAGATTTTGAGATTCTGGCGCCCAAAACGCCCTTTGAAGGAGAACTGATGCCAGAAGTGCTAGAACTGGCACCTGAAGTGCCACTTGACAGAGAGCTGGTGTCAGAAGCCCCAGATTTTCCACATGAAGGGCCAAAACCCAGAACTATGCCGTTGTTGACCTCACTTTTGGTTGAGGTCTAGAAAACTTCTTTAGTAGCCTAGGTCTAGCCATAGGACTTTCCTATTGACTAGTCTTAGAAAATTAGAAGAGGTACCCCACCATTAGAAATTCAAAACTCTTCTTTTTACTCAGCTTGAAATTCCACATATTGATCTTAACCTCTAGCATTTAGTAGGTAAGATCATTATAAGAGAATTCAAGAAGAGTCCCTATA
>JXCR01085989.1:392-17796 GCA_002079205.1 Phalaenopsis hybrid cultivar | reverse complement strand
ACCAATTCAAATCATCATTTCACAAATCTCAAGACAAGGAGAAAGACAGAGAAAACTACTCAGAACTCATGGGGAAGACACAACAAAACTCGAAATTTATATATATAAGCAAAGTCATATAAACTACAATAAGTAAATAACTCTAATCTCTAATGCCTACCCAAGCAAACTCCTCGAAGTTCCTCTAAATCTCTTCCTTTCTTTACAGCACACAAAATTCTTCTTCTAACGAGCAAGGAGGAAGAAATCTCTCACTTTCCCTCCACTCTTACAATTTCTCGAAGAATTCCTCATAATATTGCTCCTCGAAGTTCCTCTGAATCTCTTTCTTTCTTTACAGCACACAGAATTCTTCTTCGAAGTGGAAGGAGGAAGAAATCTCTCACTTTCCCTCCACTCTTACAATCTCTCGAAGAATTCCTCACAATCTAACCCTAAATTAGACTCTCTACACACTACTAGAACCTCTCTAACCTCTAGCGTCTCTAACTCTCTCTCTATTTTTTGCCAAAATCTTCTTTTAAAGTTGTAGAAGAGTTTTTCCAAGAGTTGTCTAAGCATCCCTCCAAAAATTATCCACATTCAATGCACCTTTTGAATTAACAGCCGATCTCAGCTGGCCTTCTAAAATAATTGATCTGGAGTCTCTGAAAATTCTCACCGTCGGCGCCCTAGTTCAATTCTTCATATTTGGGTTTTTTTTGCTCCAAATTCGCTCTTTTTTGTTTCTTTTTGCTCCAATGACCATAATTCATCATACCCGCAACAAAACATCAAAAATACTTTTCTTCAATATCATCAAAAATAGTGTAAAATAAGTATGAAAATCTCAACATATTTTCCTTTGGTCACACTACTACTGAAAGAGAGTTATTAGCATCGACTATGCCTTTGATAAATTTATACCTTACTTGATTGGAACCAAATGTATAGTGTAAACAGATCATTCTGCTATCAAATACTTTATGTAAAAGAAGGATGTTAAACCAATATTAATTGGATGGATACATCTATTGCAAGTGTTTGATTTTATGGTAGTTGATAGAAAGTAAAATGATAATCAAATAGTTGATCATTTGTTTAGACTAGAAAAAGAAATTTTAACTAATTTTGCAAACAAAATATTAGAAATTTTCCCTGATGAACAATTATATAATATTAATGAAATAAATATATCGTAGTATACTGATATAGTAAATTATATTGTAAGTTATATTTTACCACTAGATATTAAGAATCAACAATTAAAGAAATTTATATATGACTCAAAATTCCATTTTTGGGAGGACCCAATTTATATAAACAATAAATTAAAGAAATTTATATATGATTCAAATTTCTATTTTTGGGATGACCCATATTTATATAAATAATGTAAAGATTCTAATTATTAAGAGGTGTGTGCCTTATGAAGAAACTCAACAAATAATTGAAAGATGTCATGATTTTGAATGTGGAGGATATTTTGAAACAAATAGAACTGCATATAAAATTTGTAAGGTGGATTTTATTGGCCTACTTTTTTTAGAGATGTTAATGATTATATTAAAACATGTGATCGATGTCAGCGAGTAGGAAATATTTCTAGAAGAAATGAAATGCATCTAAATTACACATTGGAAGTTGAAATTTTTGTTGTGTGGGGATTAGATTTTATGAGATCATTTATGTCTTCATTTGGAAATTTAATATATATTACTTGTTGTTGATAATATGTCCAAATGGAATGAAGTTATTCTTGTACCTAAATGTAATGCTCAGAGTGTTTCTTAGTTTTTAAATAAAAATATTTTTACAAGATATTAAATGCCAAGAGTAATTATTACAAATAAAGGATCCTATTTTAGGAATAAGAGAATCAAAAAATTAATTAAAAAATATGATATTATGCATAGATTCTCTACTGTTTGTCATTCTCAGACCAGCGGTCTAACAGAAATATCAAATCGTAAAATAAAATGAATTTTAGAAAAAGCTGTAAATCCTTATAAATTGGATTGGTCTGCTATATTGGATACTGTATTATGGGAAAAAAATTACTTATAAGATTTCTATAGGAATGCCCCCACATAGACTTATTTTTGGAAAAACATGCCACTTACCATTAGAATTGGAGTATAAAGTATTTTCGGCTATTAAGGATTTTTAATTTAATCTAAAAGATATTGGTGAGAAACATTATTGCAACTCAATGAACTTGAGAAGATTAGAAATAAAGCATATGATAATGTAAATGTCTATAAATAGAAAATGAAAATATGGCTTGATTGGAAGATTATTAGAAGGAAGTTTGAACATTGACAAGAAGTTTTATTATATAATACAAGATTGAGATTATTTCCAGAAAAACTAAAATCCAGATGGTTAGGACTATTTAAAGTGATTAAAGTTATAATTGTGGAACTGTTGTTATTAAAGATCCTAAAACTGAAAAGATATTTAAAGTTAATGGGCATCGATTAAAATATTATTATGAAGGACACATACTACAATTTAATGAAGTTTTGATGTTAAGTCATCTTGATTAAACAATGGTACGTCGGGCTAACGATGTTAAACCAAGCGCTTTGTGGGAGACAACCCATATATAAATCTATATATCTATAAATTACTATTTTTTTAATAAATGTTTTTAGGAAATAATAATATTTATGAGTTCTACACAATTTTATATATCATAAATTAAAACAAATATTGGTATTTGAGAAAAATTTGGAATCGAATTGAACAAAAAAATAAAAGACATGATTTTGCCCTTCTAGCGCCGACAGCACCAGAATGGGCACTGACGGCATCCGCTATATGGGCCATGGCACCGACAACATCATTGGGAGTGCCGACGGTGTCCCGAGCAGTTTCGTGCATTCAGAGCAAATTTGGCAGACTTTGGCAAGATTTCGCTCCTAAACAACCATCGAGAGGTGTTTTTAAAGGCCTAAAAATTGCCTTAGATGACCAAAAACTTGCTAATTTCAAATTCTATGGCTTCCAATTCCAGAAATACTTCAAGGTATGGAGTTTTTAATAGAAGAAACTTTATCAATTTTGACACACAAAGATTATACGATAAAGTCACTACAAAAAAGAGACTTATCAATGAGAGAGTCTTTGTCAATCATGGATTGAATAATCCAAGTTCACAGATTGAGAAAATCATTGTGCAAAGGCATTGGGAAGTTTTGTGCTACACTACCGTTGTAGTTGTTGTACCATAGGTAAAAGAATTCTATGCTAACTTACATGGAATTACCCAAGGAGTCATCTTCATTAGAGGCAAGGCTATACCATTTACTCAGGCTCGAATTAATGATTTGTATATGATAAAAAATATTTCAATCTGTCATTATACAAATTTTATCCCAATGAGAGATATGTTGCAAGATGTATATAATTTTCTTATGGATGAAAATGATAATTGAGAAATCAGAGATGATGAATACATTAGTTTCTCTGCTTCACTGCTTAATCCAATATCAAAATAATGACATTTCTTCATATCTGCAAATATACTCCCTACCATGAAGAATAGTAGAGTTACAACAGAAAGTGTCATTTTAAACTATTGTATTCAAATGGAAAACCCCATTGATGTGGGATCAATTATTTTTAAATCTGTTATGGGTGTTATTATGAATGGGCCAATATATGGACTGGGGCATCCTTCTACAATTTTCTTAATTTGCAATCAATCTCAAGTTCCATATGAAAGTTGGGAGAAAGTTTTATTACCTTTGGAGCCCATGACTCCTATTGATGAAAATTATATTAGGAATGGAAATTAAGCATTAGATATTATTTTGGATCATTCATCACATGCTTCAACACCATTGATGCCACAAACAGTTGAAAGTTCAATAGCTCTGGAGAAAGAATTGAAGAAAATAGACAGACAACTTCAGAGTATTATGATTGCAATCAAAAATCTTAACTATCTTTTTGGTCACCTAGATTGGAGGATGAAGGAGAATTTTGATCATACTAGAATAATTGAAGTAGGATTGGTTCAGTGTTAAAGAAAAATGTATGGATCGATGAAAATTTGACTGATCAATTCTCATACCGACCCTTCTACAATTTGTACATCCATTACCAGTCTGTGGGAGATATTAGAGGAGGAGAAAGTACTTTAATTTTGACTCTAATACTTTAAAGTAATTATGTATTTAATGTAATTGTGTGGATATGATTTACTTTACTTTGCTTTGCTTTAGAACTCTATGTGATTGTTTGTGGGAAAATGGTAGAGTTTACTCCAAGGTAAATTAATGAATTTTATCAGTTAGAAAATGTGTATAGCTGCCAATGCAATTCATTTTCTGCTATGAATGAGGCCTTGGATGAATTTATTTCTTTTCTTACTGATGGAAGAGAAGCTTGGAAGGTGAAGAATGGTGTTAAGGTAAATTTTCCTCTTTCTATGTTAAATGTAGTATCTAAGCTTGACATTACTTTATTTCTGGTAGAATGATACCAATAAATCATCATAGTGAGGTTACAAAAGATAGAGCCATCTTGAACTTCTGTATCCAGCAAATGAGAAGGATAGATGTAGGCTATATTATTTATAAGAACACTTGATATATTGCTTTGGGAGAGACTACCAGTGGTTTAGCATACCCTGCCCTGATCTTCACACTATGTGAACTAGCAAGAGTTGATTTTAGAGTGGATGAGGAGAGGATTGAACCTCTAAAACCTATTGAGCCTGCTAATATAACGACTTATGAATCTCATGTTGGATGGACATCTAGAAGTAGGGCCTAGGATATTCCTTCTACTTTAAGTACTACTTCTAGTACCCCTACTATCCAGGAAATTATAGAGCAGATGATGATCCAACGGGGAGATATCTTGAGAATGGAGAGTAGAATAAAAAATATGGAGGCTAGAATGCTCACAATGATGATTTAACAAGACAAAAGTTCAAATATGATACTGCTTATGATGATGCGATGGTCAGATACATGAGGGGTGATCACTCAATTCAGTTTCCTACTCACCCTATTTTTACCCCATATCAGCAGCAAAATTTGGATGTAGAAGAAGGAGATGATGATGATGATAATTGGTGATGCTTTAGTTAGATTTTTATCTAGTTTATGTTTGGTTGTACTTTATTGTTGAGACTGTTTATTTTTATAGAGTAACAGTTTATTTTAAATGTTATGTTAAATTATGAACTGTAGATTTGTGAGACTATTTTCACATTGGGAACTATTTTAGTACAATTGTTAGTTTTTAGTACTTTGTTGGATGTATTTGTAGTTAACTCTTTCTTAGCAAATTTTTATATGTATTATGTGTTTTTTAATGTTTTAAGTCTTATAGCTTTTCATATTAGCACCTACAATATTTCAGAGTGAAGTTTCAAATCAGAACCTTCAACAAGTAAGTCTTTTCTTTATGTATTAAATTATTTCTTTCACCCTTTATTTTTTCAGTTCCTCATGATAAATCTTTTAAAAATTTAAGTTTTGGAGGGGGGGGGAAGAAAAATTCATTTTTAATGGAAAGAAACTTAATTTTATTTGTCCTAAATTAGTTATATTTTAAAATTTAACAAGACCTTGGTATTAGTGGGTAATTTTAGATAACTTTATTTATGTTTCTAAAAATATAGTAAACTTAAGTAAAAATTTTCAATAATAAAGGTTAATTTTAAACATTAAGATATTTGGTATGATTAAATAAGACTATGGTTTTTTATTGTAAGTAAAGGGATTTATATTTTTGAAGTATTAAAAATCTTAGAGATTCATAGAAGAAGAAAAGAATAAAACTTTATGAAAAATCTTTAAAGCTAATATAAAATTATAAAGTGAAGGAATGTGAAAAGTTTTTAACTTTAAGAAGAGGATAGTGAAGTTCAAAATCATTAAAGGCTATCCATATATAGTAATCCTCACATAAAAAAAATAAAATAAAATAAAATAAAAATGATTGAAAATGATCTTGAAAAATAAAATAAAAAGAAAAGAAAAAGATGTGAGGAGAAGCTAGAGGAGATGCCTAAATAAAATTGGCTTCACTTGAATCAAGTTAAAGAAGAAGACTTGGCTACATTTTTCAAACTTATATTTCACTATTAGCATATTTACTAGTAAAGTTTTCAGAAGTTTTGTTTTCATATGAATATTCTAAGTGGCTTTAATATGAATAATTTGCAATTTTCCTTGAAAAGAATAAAGAATCAAAAGTCTTAGACTTGACGGCTAGATATTCTTATACCTTTAGTATTAACTAGAGTTATTTTACATTTTTTCTTAAGTTGTGCTATTGTATTTAGTGGACTAAAATATAAAAATCTAGAAGTTAATTTCTTTGCCATTAGTTAGATTTTTTATGTAGTAAAAGAGTTACTTGAGGACAAGTAACATTTAAGTTTGGGGGATTTTGATCCGCCAAAAATATCTGCATTTTTAGACATATATTTTATACTCATTTTTGGTGATATTGCACTTTAAAGGAAAGTATTTTTCATATTTTGTTGCAGGTTGTTAATTTTTAGGACTTGGAGCAAAAAAAGAAGCAAAAAAGATGAAGTTTGGAGTCAAAATGAAGTTTTTGAAAAATTGTTCAACACTGACGGCACCGTTTGACAGAGAACACAGGTTTAGTTAAATGGCCACTAGCATTGACGACACCAATGTCGGTGCAGACCCTGTTTCTAAAAGATTCAACAAAAACTTGGACACTTTTTGAAGATTTTTTGGATGCACCTATTGGAAAACTGACCTTAGGCTCTATTTAGAGCCGAAATTGATCAGAAAAAAGGCCCTTCGCATCTCTTCGCACTCCTCCGTTCTTGGTCTTTCCTTTCCCCCTTTCATGCCACTTTACTTCCTTCCACGCCATTCCACACCATTAGTCATTTATTTTCTTTATAGTTTTGAGTTTTTGTGGTGAGTTTAAGTGTGAATTAATCTTTAAAAGTGTTGGAGAGGGAGAGAAGTGAGAGATTTCTTCTTTGTACATTTTCTAAGAGAGGCTACAAGGGATTTGCTTTGAGAAAGATTTTCAGATAAGTGTTGTTTGTCTATTATTATTGTATGAACTTCCTTTTATATATGAAATTTGTGTTTTGTTATATCTTTCTCATGAAGTCTAACTAGTTTCCTTTATCTTTCTTTCTACTCTGAGATATGGTAAAATGAAGAGATATTTTGGATGTGCCAATGTTAAAATATAAAATAAATTGTGATGGTTTTTCCAACTCCGCTCTTAATTTACTTTTCAATCTGGTCATTTGATTTGTTAAAATATGTTGTGAGACATATGATCTAGAAAATGAAGTATGAGTTCTACAACAGAGTGAGAATAACATTTAAGTCCATGAAGGAGTATTTCATTCATGGAATTAAGTGCAAATAAATAGGAAAATATATATTGTTGGGTGCATAAGTAGAGATTTTTTGGGTGATAGACTAAAATCCCCAATTTGATCTTAGTGTTTAAGAACTAAAGCTAGAGTTAGCCTTCAGCGGAAGGGAAGTGAGAGCCAGTATCCTCCTAGCTTAGCCACATATTTAAGGACTAACCCTATGATTAGACAATGATTTTCTATAACACTAAATCGGGGTAGAGAATTAAAATTGCTCCTATTTGGCACAATACATATTTAAACCATTTTTCTCATCTCATTTCACCAAAAACTCATTGTAGTGGGAAAGATGTTTTTTTATATATGTAAACTTCATCACATAAACATAGTTTAGTAGTTACTATTTTAAACTTTGCATTAAAATTTTGCTAGTAGATAATAATTTAGTTTTGATAGTATCTCAAAAAATCAAAATTAGTGACAGTAATTTTGATTTATTTCTGTGAATTTCCTAGTTAATTTATCATTTTAAATTTAAACATTTCTCGTGGGATCGATATTTGGGACTTAAATAGAAAGTTTTATATTACTTGATAATGATATGTATAATTGCATAGAATCCCAACATTAAGTGTTTAACATTATTATTCAAAAAATATCACATCAAGTTTTTGGCACTGTTGTAAAGCGGAGTTAACTATATAAATTTTACACAACTATATTTTCTCGGGTTCACTCATCTTTGAAAGAATACACTCTTTTCATCCATTCTGAAAGAGTTGGACCCTATCTACCATCTGTCTGGTATGGTCCTCCCTGGTATGACTGCTAACTAAATTAGCTATACTATTGTGTCTACTGCTGAGGCTGGGTATGCTATGACAACTGCTTGGAACTCTGATGAGAATGGTCTGCCTGAATCTTTATCGGCTGCTTTCTCTTATCAACTTTTGCCACTGTTCCGGACTTATCTTGAGATCTGTAAGACTCTTCTGAGCATCCTCCCTTTTTACACCAAACTCGGTAGCAACGATTTCAACGACACCTGATAATTTAGACTTTTGCTTCATTCCACAATCTTGCCCTACGGACTCACCAAACTGTATTGGTACGACGACCTTAGGTACCTACGCCCTCATTTTTTAGAGTGATGTCTTAAGACGAGGTGTCTCAACAGTGAAATTGGTGTGTTAGAGTGATGCATGCTCCCCGCAATGTAGACCACATATAGTATCGGGTGACTTCTTTACTTTCTCCTTCTTTGGGCCACTCTTACGATCAACAACTAATAGTATCCTCAGAACCAAACGTGACTTGACCGATCGATATTCTGTAGACCTCAGAGCGGCTGTGGTAACCAAATTAGTGATTGTGATGACAGTATCAACTCGTCTCCCTAGATGGAATCTGATGTTAATGCGAGCTGACAAAACTTCAGTTGATCTTTGAGACTGTCGGGCATATCTGACATCCCTCAAAATTTCTTCCTTCATTTGAGGGGATGTCGCACTTCCCACTCGCTTAAGTAGTTCAACCCCTTAACATCCTTCTTTAACTGCCAACCTTTGAAATTTTGTATGGACTTTGGTGATAAGAGTGGGTTTCTCCTTGTGCTCATCATGACCATGAAATAACGTTAATACAGCAGCAATTTGCTGAAAACTTTCATACCCATTAGTGTCAATTAATGGGTGAAACCTACTAATACACCAAAATAATATGTTGTTTTAAATATACTTTTATGATTATTTTTTGTGATATTGCACTTTAAAGAATGGGTACTTTCATTTTTCTGTTGCAGGTATGTCAATTTTAGGCATTTGTAGCAAAAGTAGCAAAAACGATGAAATTTGGAGACAAAAAAGTTAATTTTGGTATTCTGGCGTCTGTTGCACCAGAAGTGTCATTTGACAGAGAGCTAGTGCCTAAAGCACCAGAACTGGAGCCAGAAGCATCATTTGATAGAGAGTTGCCACCAGATGCACCAGTGTTAGCGTCTAAAGCGCCAAAACCCAAAACAGCACGGTCTTAAGCAAGTTGGGGTCTGAAGCGCCAGAGCTGGTGCCAGATGCGTCAGAGATGAATTTTTGTGGATTAAGACAATTTGGGAAGAATTTTTCATGAATTTCAAAAGGTAAACTTGTTCTAAACACCCCTAGGAGTGATTCAAATGCATCTAGACACTTTGGAAGGTTCTTTTATGAAGAGATATGTCTCTTAGATCAATGGATATGTCTTTTGAATTCAAAAGGTTTGACTTTTGGATGGAATTTTAGGGGGAAATTTTGAATTCTTTTTGGAGGGATATAGTCTTTAATAAAAGTGAGGGGAGTCTAGGGCTAGAGGAGAGTTTTTGGTGTGATGTGTAGCATGGAGATTTTCTTCAAGGATTGTAAGAAGAGAGAGAAGGTGAAAGATTTCTTCTTCATTACACATTTAAGAAAGAATTGAGAGTGCTTATAAAGAGGGAAAGGCATGAAGAGAACTTCTAGGGATTTGCATGGGAAGGAATGTGAGATAAATTATTTTTTGTGATTTAATTAAAAAAGGGATTGAAGTCCTTATGAAAGATTTTTTTGTATTTGGAACTTCCTTTGAAATGTGTCTAAATCATTTAGAGAATGTTCTAGAATGATGTGAAAGGACTAATCTCGTATTAAACTGGGAAAAATGTCAATTTATAGTTGCAGGAGGAATTGTGCTTGTGCATAAAATTTTAGAAAATGACATGGAAGTAGATCTTGTAAAAATTTAGGTTATATCAAACCTAACTCCAACCACTATTGTAAGAGAGGTTAGGAGCTTTTTAGGACATGCTAGATTTTACAGACGATTTATTAGATATTTTTCAAAAATTACAAAGCCTTTATGCTAACTTCTGAAAAAATATACAAAATTTGACTTTAACCAATACTGCCTTAAAGCATTTGAAACTTTAAAGGAAAATCTGATCGCTGCTCTTATAATTATTTCACCTGATTAGGAAAAACCTTTTGAATTAATGTTTGATGCTAGTGATTATACAATTAGAGCTATTTTAGGGCAGAGATATGATAATATTTTTACAACCATATACTATGCTAGTAAGACTCTTAATGATACTCAGATTAACTATAGAACTACTGAAAGAGAGTTATTAACCTTTGATTATGCTTTTGATAAGCTTGTGTCATATCTGATTGGAGCTAAATGTGTTGTGCGTACTAACCACTTGGATATTAAATATTTAATGCAAAAGAAGGATGTGATTCCAAGAATCATAAGATGGGTACTTATGATGCAAGAGTTCGATTTTGTAGTAGTCGATAGAAAAGGGACTGATAATCAAATTGTTGATCATTTATCTAGGCTAGAACAAGAATAAATACTTGATTTAGAAAAATAAATTAATGAAACTTTTCCTGATGAACAATTTCATGCTATAAAAGGATGGGAAATACCTTGGTATGTTGATATTGTAAATTATATTTTTAGTGGTATTTAACCATATGGACTAACAAAACTACAGGAAAAGAAATTCATTCATGATGAAAAATCTTATTTTTTGGATGACCCCTATTTGTATAAACAATGCAAAGATTTAGTAATGAGATGATGTGTGTCTTACAAAGAAATTCAGGAAATTATCCAAAAATGCATGATTTTGAATTTATAGGTCATTTTGTGNGTAATATTTCAAAAAGAAATGAAATGCCTCTAAATTTTAATTTGGAAATTGAAATTTTTGATGCATGGGAATTTAAATTTTATGGGACCATTTATACCATCATTTGGAAATCATTTGGAAATATGTATATATTGATTGTAGTGGATTATGTTTCAAAATGGATAGAAGCAATTGATTTACCTCAATGTGATGCTCGGAGTGTTTCAAAATTATTAATTAAAAATATTTTTACAAGATATGGAATGTCGAGTGTAAACATTACTGATGGAGGATATCAATTTAGAAATGTAACAATTGCAAAATTAGTGGAAAAATATAATATAATCAATAAAATTGCAACTGCTTATCATCCTCAGACTAATGGTTTGGCAAAAGTATTTAATCATGAAATTAAAAGAATTTTGTAAAAAAATGTGAATCCTAATAAAATGGATTTATCTGCTAGATTAGATACTGCATTATGGGCATACAGAATAGCTTATAAGACACGTATAGGAATGTCCTCTTATAGATTAATTTTTAGGAAGACTTGTTGCTTACCAGTAGAATTGGAGCATAAAGCTTATTGGGCTATTAAGGAATTCATTTTCAATTTAAAAGATGTTGGTAAGAAAATATTATTGCAATTAAATGTGCTTGAAGAAATTAGAAATGGATCTTACGATATGCTCTGATTTATAAGGAATGAATGAAAGAATGATATGATCAGAAGATAATAAAAAGGAATTTGAGCATGGACAGTAAGTTTTATTAAATAATACAAGATTGAAATTATTTCTTGGAAAACTGAAGTTTATGTGAAAAGGGCCATTTAGAATTATAAAAGTCTATCCCTTTGGAGCTATTATTATTGAAAATCCCAAAACTACAAAAAAGTTAAAGTGAATGGGCACAGATTGAAACCATATTTTGATGCTCAAAGACCAGTTTTTAAAGAAACTGTAATGTTGGGTCACCTAGAATAAAGACTTGGAATGTTAGGCTGATGACATCAAACCAAGAGCTTTGTAGGAGAAAACTCATATTTATCATTGTTTATTTTTGCTTTTAAGTTTTTGTTTGGAATTTTTTATTTATATTTGTATCTATATAGAATCTGCGTATTTGAGAAAAATTGACATTAAGAAAATATTTAAAAACATATTTATCTACCTAATTGTATGGAAAAATTGAGAGTTTATTATATCAAAATCAACATGACAATTTTTTTGGAACTGGCGCCTGATGCACCAGATTGGCACGTGAAGCGCCACATTCCAAAGAGCTGGCACTAGAAGTGCCAAAATCGGCGTCTAAAGTATCGCGGCGATGAAATGACTTAAAACATTTCAAAAGGTGATTTTTGACAGTTTTTAGCGGGTTGTTCTTATAACTCCCAAAAACAGATTCCAAAGTCCATTTTAGGGGGGAAAATGAGGGAAGAGTCACTAGTTTTCAATTTTTATGGCTTCCCACTCTAAAATTTTTGCTAGATTTTGAATTTTTAACCAGAGAAACTTTGTCAGTTTCAATGCGCAGAAGTTACATGATCGAGTTCTTGTGAAGAAGAGACTAATCAAAGAATAGGAATTTGTGAATCAAGGATTTAATACACAAAACACTCGAGTCAAAGAAATTATTGCGTAGAGACGCTGGGAAGTTCTTTACTACACTACTGTCATTGTAGTTGTCCTTGTAGTGAAAGAGTTTTATGCAAATCTTCATGGAATCAACCAAGGAATTGTTTATGTGTGAGGCAGGTTTGTCCAATTCACTCCTTCAAGAATAAATGAGACGTTTATGATTTAAAGTGTTCTTATTTGTCATTTCACAAATTTTACCCTTACGAGAGATAATATGAATGAACTCTATCAATACCTTATGGATGAAGATGTAAAATGTGAGTCTAGAGATGATGGAAATGTAAGTTTTTCTTCATCATTGTTAAATCCTGCTTCTAAGGCGTGGCATTTTCTTATTGCATCAAAATTAATCCGCACTATGAAAATCAGTAAGGTAACTAAGGATAGTGTTATTATGAACTATTGTATTCGAACTGGAAAACCTATTGATATTGGAGCAATAATTATGAAATTGGTTTTGGGTTTGATTATCAATGGAACTATAACTGGATTAGGGCGTCCATCCACTATTTTCCTACTATGCAGTCAATCACAAGTACCTTATGAGAGTTGGGAAAAAGTGCTTCTTCCTTTGATGCCGGTGGATATAGAAGTCTATTGCAACTGTAATGGAATGGGAGATGATAATCATATGAATGTACTTATGGATCAAGCATCCCAGAATTCATCACTATTCAGCCTTACTTCAGTTCGAATGCACTTTTGAAAAGGATTAAGAAGATAGAAAAAGAGATACATAACCTTATGCATGCAAGGCAAAAGGAACATTTTGAACATACTAGTCGTATTGAAGATGGTTTGGTACGTATGTTCAAGAAACATGCTTGGATTGGAGAAGAACCAACTGATGAATTTCCTTATCGATTCTTCTACAACTGGTACGTACACTATCAATCCATGGGAGATATCCAAGAGGACGAGAGCGAAAAAGATGTTTAAACTTACTTAATACACGTAATATTTTGATTAATACTGCTTGTTTGTGTTATTGTGTTATGTTGGATTGCATTTACTTTTATTGTTGAGCTCTATTTATATTTATTTTTAGTATTTCGATGTTTAGATTTCAGTGTTAGGATGTTTGGTTTGCTTTCTAGGCTGAAATAAATTTTGTTGGCTTGAAAAATGTTAGTTTGTAATAGCATGAATTTTATATATGAATGTGAGTTTTGTGTTGTTGGTGAAATTTTGGTGTTATAGTAATGTTTAATTATGTTTATTTGAGTTAATTGGAGGAGGACATAAAGCGGTACAAAGCAGATTTCCACAGAAAATGAAATCTAGAAAAATTAAGGCGTTTGCGCCTTATGCGCCAAACTGGCGCCTTATGCACCAATTGACAAAGAGTTGGCGCTAGAAGCATCAGATTTAGCGCCTGATGCGCCAAATTCCGAAAATGCTAGATTACATAAGAAGCTGTGAAATCGCACTGTAAAACTCCAATTTTACTGCTTGGGCCAACCTCTAAACCGTGGCCTATGGCTTCACATTGTGCACGTTAGAGAAGATTTTGGAGGCTAAAGATCTTAGATTTCATTTTCTCTTGGTAAGAGCTTTAGTTTAACTTAGAAATTTTTTATTTTCACCATAGATTTTTCCTATATTATGGGAAATCCAAAATTTGGGATTTTTGATGGAAAAGCTTAAAGAAAACACATGGTGAAAAGTTTCATACCAAATAATCAATTTCTTGACATCGTGGAAAACTCCTAAATGTATGATTATAATGTATTAGAGAATTATATATCCTCATCCTCCAATGGGGTTTGAGCTTGTGGTACTACAAAGATATTATTATCATTTAAATCTTATCCTCAAGTCATTCCTCAAGTATTGTCACTTTGATTTATCATCAAGCTCCTAAAGGCTTTTAAGGGTAATCTTGTAATTTTCAAAAGATTTGTAATGTGTAATTTTGATTTAAAGATTATGTTTAGTTCAACTATTGATTGAGGGATCAAATTTAATGAATTTATCAGTATTATAATGACATTCCCTCAAACTTGGATCATCCAAATGTTACACATCTTCCAATGGCAAACAATTCGAATAATTACCATTATGTCCTGTTTTTTATAGAAATCGGGTGAATGGGTTACTACCTAACTACCCTTATGTTTCAATCACTTTAGTATGTTCAATCATCCTAATTTAATATCCCCTCCCATTAGAAATTGATTTTATTTTTTTTCCCATTTATATTTTATTAATTAAAATTATTTTGGTGGATAATTTATAAAATTTTAAGCAAATAATTTGAAGTGTTTAAAAATACATTTTAGGATTTAGAAAATTTATAAAAAAGTTTTTAAAGGTACCATCTCATATTAGGACTGATTTCACATCATTTTGATATTTTTTTTGCATTTTTCCAAATTTTAGTTATTATTTCAATTATTTTTTATTAAAAAAAACCCAAAAAATGAAATTTTTATTTTGACTTCAAGTTTTTTTTCATAAGTGTTAACAAACTCAATTTCATTTTTTTTATTTTATTTTTAATAATTATTTGAGTGAGTAATCATAAACATCTTGAAAAGTAGCTCTAAGTACTAAAAATATAATTTTGGTTTCTGAAAAATTTAGGGAGCCATTATGAAGTAATTATCTTTAATGAGAGAAGATTTGGTGACATTTTGAAATATTTTGTATTTTATAGATTTTTTATTATTTTAAATATTTTTAAATGCTCGAAAATGAATGTTTTATTTTAATTACAATTTTATTTTTTTTTAAGTGCCTCTGACCGTAGAGAACTCACCAAAGTTGAATTTATATTTTTTTATTTATATTTTAATTATTATAATTATTTTAAGTCAAAATTAGTTATATTGCACGAAAATATATTTAGGCATTCAAAACACATTTTTTGACTATGAAATTTTTATGGGAGCATTTTAAATTGTTTTTTATTAATCAAACAATTTTCTGTGATTTCCTTGAACATATTTATAATTTTTTTTCTAATTTTAGTAATTTTTTTAATTAGAAAAGTATTTAAAAATAAATTTTAACGTTTTAATTTTTTTTCGTTTTCTTATGTCCCTCTCTCTTTTTTTTTTTTTTTTGAGTTTAGGGTATTTTATTTTTATTTTTTATGATTATTTATCCACCAAAATATGTATTTTTAAAGTTTATGTAATTGTTTAAATAAAAAAATACCCTATTGATTTAATTATTCATGTCGGCGTCGCGTCGATCTCGCTGTCTTCAAAGCCTATGTTGTTTTGCACCTAACAAGCCTAGGATTTTGGATGTACTCGAATGTCATATAGAAAGATGATCAAAGTTTAGATATTAGCCACTTAAATCCATAAAAATAAAATATGTCGCACATGTTGTGTTAATCTAGTTGTCTCTAGAAATTGTTTATGTATTTTTGCACATTTTTCATGTGGATTAGGAAGTTTTGAAAACCGTTTTGTGGTTAGGTGGTTAGGAAAACCGTTAAGTGGTTAGTTAGTTTTATTTTCAGAAAAATGTGATGTATTTGCTTATAAATTAAACCAGAAAATGTAGAGGGTGTGTGAACTACTAAATAAAATTCCTCCATTTTTGTTGGCGTCTAAAGTTTGGTTTTGAAAACCAACATTTGGTATCAGAGCGAAGGTGTCAAAGAAATGGCCGGAAATGATGGAGATCCATCTAAGTCACTTGCTGTCATCAAACCGACGGCAAGAGGAGCCTCAATCCCGATCCAATTTCCAACGTTAAGTGAAACGAACTACAGCATATGGGCTGTCAAGATGAAGATAATCTTGCGTTCACTAGGAGTATGGTCAGTGATTGAAGGTGAAGAAAAAGACGATGACAAAGATCAAGGCGCCATGGTAGCCATTTCTCAAGCCGTGCCGGATGACGTGATGATGGTAATCGCGGAGAAAAAGACGGCAAAGGAGGCTTGGGACGCACTCAGGGAGATGCGAGTCGGTGAAGATCGCGTGAAGAAGGCACGCGTACAAGTTCTGAAACGACAACTGAACAAGTTACACATGGAGGATTCAGAGACAATAAACGAATTTTCCATGAAGCTTACCACGCTGGTGGGTGAGATCCGCTCACTGGGCACGAAGTTCGACGACAGTGAAGTTGTTGAAAAATTGTTCAGTGCAGTTCCAGATAGATTTCTCCAAATTATTGGAACAATCGAACAATTTGGCGATACTGAGAAGATGCCGGTTTCCGAGGCGATAGGTCGTCTCAGAACATTCGAGGAAGGGCTTAAAGGGCGATTGCACTCAAAGGGTAGTGGAGAACAGTTACTCCTTACCCAGGCGGAGTGGGAGGCAAGAATCTCAAAGGCAAAGAAAGATGAAGGTTCCAACAACAACAAAAAAGGAGGACGTCACGGGAGAGGACGTGGTCGTGGGCGTGGATATGGTGGAGGTCGAGGTGAAGACCGAAAGCCACGTAACTTCGACAAATCCAAGGTTAAGTGTTTCAATTGTAATGAATATGGTCATTTTGCAAAAGAGTGTCCCAAACCAAACCGAAGAGAAAAAGCAAACCTTGTTGCAACGCAAACCGAAGATGAACCAGCACTGTTGATGACAGAAACTTGTGTTCTCAGCCACGCAATACAAAACGAGCAGGTGTTATTGCATGAAGACAAGGTGGTGTCAAAGTTTAAAAACACCCGAGAGAAGGCTTGGTATTTAGATACTGGTGCAAGTAATCACATGACCGGTTGTATTGAAAAATTTGCTGAAATTGACACGACAATTAAATGGTCGGTCAAATTTGGGGATGGCTCGACTGTAGAAATCCAAGGAAGAGGTTCGGTTTTGTTTGAAG
>JXCR01085985.1:16300-28300 GCA_002079205.1 Phalaenopsis hybrid cultivar | reverse complement strand
TGGGTCACTGCCGCTTCGGCATACCCCTTGGGTCCGCTGCCACTACGGTACGCACACCTCTGTTTGAATCCCTGCCTCATGGTACACTCATCCCTTATATCTTTTGATTATTTATTTGCATTTGCATGTTCACATGAATAGTGAGAAAGACCTGTAAGGAGAATGACTCCCGTGTTGGTCACGATGCCTTAACGAACATTGCTCGCGGGGTCGATCCCGATGAGCAATGTGAGTAAAGTCATCGCGATTGACATGAGTATGACTGTGCTAAGAATCCAACGGATCAAACTTATGCCACCTTCCTTCATGAACATTTTAGATCCATTGGATCCTTAGGATGGGGTCGGTAAGGCGACCCCATCAAAGTGATACTGCACCCATGTTCACCCCGCACTTAGATATTAGGTTGACGCACTTTTCGTTAAATGGTGTGTTAGGCTAGGATTTAGGGTGCTAGGTAGTATTTTCCGACACCTCTGGCTATTGTTGTGTGAGGTATTATTTTGTGCTAGCCATGTGTCACCTTGCTTTTTCGGTGTGTTTGCATGCTCTCTTATGTGATATAATATGTTAGGGTGATCTTCAGCAGGTGTCATGTATACTTATACACACTCACACAGGGGGATCATGTAATGATTTCTAATCATTTGTTTGCAGGTGCTCTTTAGCTCCCCCAATTATAAGGCACGGTTTGTTATTTTGCGATGCATGGCGTGTCCGCTAAAATTTATTTTCTATAGGTCGAGTCTTTATTTTCTTTTTCACATGTATTTGATAGAGTCCTAGGAGAATCTGTATCGAAAATAAGGTACGGGTTTCGAGGTGAATGATGCATCGAACCATGTGACAAAAACCAGGAGCAGCAGCTCGTGTCCCGTACCTTAAGTCCGAATTTTACATTATTGTATAGACTTAGGACCAGACATGTATATGCGACATCAGACTGCTTTTACTGCTTTTATTGGATTATGTTGTCGATCCAGTGGCATTTAGTCTGTTTATATATTCTTTTTGGGTGTTTTCTTTCTCTTCTCGTGTGTCTTCGCATGTTTGAGCGTTTTATATTGTTTCTTTTTGTGTATTTGGGATTTCACGATACATCATAGGCTCATTAGGACTTAAATTCCTAATTTTCCTACTTAAAAATCCTACATAAAATATTCAAGATAATTAAAATTGATGATTAAAATATTCAGAATTTAAAAAATTGCAACATTTACTTTCCTGCATATATTAATAGAGTCTCCACAATACTTAATGATTGTTTTAGATAACTGTATTCATCCTTGCATGTCATGAGGATGAGCCCCTGTGCTTCTTCAACCCGACTGGCCCAGCATATCTTTATATAGGTGGTTGTCTAGTGCACCTAGCGTGTTAGAAGGCTCCCCGACACAGACGGAGTGTAAGTCCTTTTGTTTGGAGTGTTTCCAGCTTTGTAATTGAACCTCCACTTTCTCTTTCTTCCTGAAGCATCTTTGCTACTTGGAGCTCCGACTTATAGTCATATGATAGAGTTTCTTTCCTTTTACCTTAGGGCTACCGAGGTTTCTGTGGATGACGCAATTCACGGATTGCTGACTGAAAACCTCAGGACGTGTTGGGTCGACTACCTTCACGACCAGGTAGACATAGAGTCCTAATAGCTGTGTATGACGGGTCCGTGGTACCTCGACTCAGTTACCTCTACCTTTTAGGACTACTCTTCCCTACCTTTTGACTACCCCTGTTGAGTCTTGTCTCTTCTTTTATCTTCGTTGGCATCATCCCGATGGCCTGATGACCGATGAGCTGCCGCCCGTTTAGGATACGACAATTTGTCCTGTGCCCTTACGGTTCGGATGTCTTTTGATGTATCGGGACTTCCGGATGGGATGATACGGTTGTTTCGTAAGTTTTGTATGCTGATGAGTCCGCTATCAATATGGGGACCACGAGAGACTCACTTTTCACCCCGTGTTTTAGCAAGAGCTTTGAAACTTCGGGACATTCCACCTGCTAAATAACCTCTCATGATGACCCTGTGCTAGTTGTCATTTTTCAGGTAAGCTAAACCCCCTTTGGATCAAGAGTTTTCTTGGGCAACTCCCAAGATTTAATTAACTAAGTGGGATACGTCCCCTTAGGAGCACTCATGACTCTAGAATAGGAATCTACACTTGACTCTCTGGTTTTGAGTAGTCTACGTAGCATTCTTTCGCGGATATCAGTTTAAGGTGCTTTCGCCCAATCTTGTTTGGGCAGACACCCTTAACCTATCCTTGCGAGGTTTACCGCACATAGGCTCTCCATATTTTGTGTTTTCTCTTGTTTGTCGCTTTGTCGTATGTCATTTCTTATTTGATTCCTCTCCTCTTCAAATCACTAATTTGATTCAGAAAGGAGATTTATTCGAATAGGAAAAGTACACGACGATCGACAAACTGGCGAATTCTTCTAAAATAAAAGAGAGAAAACGAACGAAAACAAAAATGTATAAAACAAACATAATTTTAAAATAAAAGCAAAAGCAAAACAAAAAAAAAGATAAAAAAATGGTCCCAAACAAGTCCTTAATAATAACTCACAAAAAATAAAGAAAAACAAGACAACATCAAGATGATATAGGATAAATTACTACATAACTAAGACATGTAATCCATGATGGACAATCATCAATAATCCTGATATGCTATCAATGGTGAAACAAAATTCATATCAACATAATTAGTTCACAAAACAAAGTTTTTGCTTTAATAAATCCTAAAAAAAAAATGCTACTAATATACTCCAATGTGAGGAAGCCCAAGTCCAAGGAAGCAACTTTCGATTTATTTTTTGTAGGTCCTACTTCGAGAAATAACATTTAACAAGACAATCAACCAATTCGGTGACAATCAGCAAAGAATAAAACGAGGAAAAATACTTGATACTAGAGTTAACCAAAAAATCAATATCAAACAAATGTTTCTTACTGAAATCAACAAGGAAATTACAACCAACGCACTGAAGCAGGAAATAACAACAGACTCGACACAAACTCAACTAAGGTCTGTTCAGGGTGATGGAGGTCAGTTAGGTGGGCTGAAATGGGTAATTTGGGGTGTTGGAGGGTGGCTGTTACAACAAGTTAGGTTTCTGGGAGGTGGATGAGGTGTGGTAGGGCTTGTGAGTGTCTGGAACAGTAGTAAAACAACAAAGAGAATGAGTCGTGGGGCTACGGAAGTGATGTGAGATGACTGGACAACGAAATAATAGCAAGGGAAGGAGTTGCGGAACTACGATAGTGATGTCGAACAGCTGAACAAAAGGAAAACGACAGGTTTGTTATTTTCCTGATGGCGACAACAAGGGACGTCAATTGGAAGTGATGTGAGTGCTGGGAAGGGTGAGGCGGCTAGCAATGGGAGAGCTGCAAGAAGAAACAACCATATTGCTGTTATGGGGGCGGCTACAATAGGGAAGGAAAACGTGGTGTGGTGGGGAGCGATGGGGAAAGGATAAATCACCACCTTGGGAGTGAAATACAGCCAGAGCACCACCCAATCTTTCACTACAGTCATCGAAGGGAAATTCTGAGAAGTCGGCGGTTGTCCTGATAGAATGCACACCAAAACTAACCGTGGACTCATAAGAAAACAAATATATAATAATAAGATAACTAAGAGTGGCCCAGGAGGACTGGCTGAATCCTCAGTAGGAAAAAACCTGGACCTATACAATGACACACAACTTCCATTGCAAGAATTCTCGCGTCCGTTCCGTAAGTGGGAGATGCCTGTGTCAATACTCCCATATTGAACACCATCCACAACAATCAAAAGAGCTATCATTAATGAATGGCATTTCCAGTTTTTTGAACCTATTATCTGCTTAGATATGAATGATCCAACTGGCCAACGAAGCACTCACCATGCTGCACAAATAATCATTCTAGCTTACATCCAAGCTTAAAATTTTGACATGTGTTGACATCTGCATGCATTGCATAATCCAACTTGATCAAAAGAAAGCAATGGGAAACAAATGCTTCGTCTCTATTTGAAATGTGTCACGTAAATCCAAAAGAACTTAAATGCCCCCCGTTTCATAAAACGAATTGCATCAACTAGTCTGCAACGTCAAAATTATCTTAAAGTGGGGCTCTGATCCCTGAAAATATAATTGTGTAAAATTTATAAAGTTGACTCTGCTTTATAATGGTGCAAAAAATTTGATGTGGTATTTTATGAATAAAAATGTTAATCACTTAATTTAGGAATTCTACGCAAGTATACATATCATTTATCAAGTAATATAAGACTTTCTATTTAAGCCCTAAATATCGATATCACAGAGAATGTTTAAATTTGAAATGATAAATTAACTAGGAAATTCACAGAAATAAAACAAAATTATTGTCACTAATTTCAAATGTTTGATATACTATCAGAACTAAATTATTAACTACTAGCAAAACTTAAATGCAAAATTTAAAACAGTAACTACTAAACTATGTTTATGTGATGAAGTTTCCTGATATAAAAAAACAATTTTCTCACTACAATGAGTTTTTTGTAAAATGAGATGAGATAAATGATTTAAATATGTATTGTATCAAATAAAAGCAATTTTATTTCTCTACTCTGATTCAGTATTGTAAAAAATCACGAGTTAATCTCAGGTTTAGTCCCTAAATCCGTGACTAGGCTAGGAGCAACTGTTGTCACTCCAGAGTTCTCACTTCCATTCCGCTGAAGGCTAACTCTCGATTATATCTTAAACACTAAGATCAAATTAGGGATTTTAGTCTGTCACCCTAAAAATCTCCAATTCTACACCCAACAATGTATATTTTTCTATTTATTTGCACTTACTTTCATGAACGAAATACTTCTTCATGGAATTAAATGTGATTCTCACTCTGTTGTAGAACTCATACTCTATTTCCCGGATCATATGTTTCACAATATATTTTAACAATTCAATTAGTCATATTGAAATGTAAATTAAGAACGAAGTTGAAAAAATATCACAATTTATTTTATATTTTAACATTGACACGTCCAAATTATCTCTTTATTTCACCATATCTCTAAGTAAGGAGAAAGATAAAGAAAATTACTCATACTTCATGAGAAAAATATGACAAAACACAAATTTCATATACAAAAAAAATTTCATACAACAATAACAAACAAACAACACTTATCTGAAACTCTCTCAAAATAAATCCCTTGTAGCCTCTCTTAGAAAATGTAGGAAGAAAAAATCACTCACTTCTCTCCCTCTCCAACACTCTTAGAGAAGAATTCACACTTAAACTCACTTCAAAAACTCAAAAACTATAAATAAATTAAATGACTAATGGACTAAGTGGCTATAGAGCATGTGGAATAGCGTGGAAGAGAGTAGAAAGCGGTTGAAGGGTGTGAAGGGGCACGAAAGGGGGCGAAGAGAGGACTTTTCTGATTAGTTTCGACTCTAAATAAAGCCTAATGTCGATTTTCCAATAGGTGCATCCAAAAACTCTTCAAAAAATGTCCAAATTCGTCAAATCTTTAAGAAATAGAGTCTGCACCGACACTGGAGTCGTCAGCGCTGAACATTTCTTTTAAAGCTACATTTTCACTTCAAATTTCATCATTTTTGTTTCTTTTTTGCTCCAAGACTTAAAAATTAACAACTTGCAATAAAACATGAAAAATATCTTCCTTTCAAGTGCAATGTCACCAAAGATGAATATAAAATATAAGTCTAAAAATGCATATATTTTCGGTATATCAGACCACTTTTAGAGGTAGTGTAATTAATTTTAGTCTCTTTAAGAGTTTTGCTGACATAATATATAACTTTAAACACCTTATCTCTCATCTATCCTAACACTATCACTACAGCAAAGCCACTAGCATTGCACATTAATTCAAACGGACTCTCACAATCAGGTGAAACAATAATAAATACAATGACTAATTTTTCTTTTAAAGTATAGACAGCAGTTAAACAATCCTAATAAAGATCAAATTAGACATCTTTCCAGTGACATATAGGTTTATTAATTTTAGAAAAATTCTTATTATGTCGTCTATAAAACTCAGCATGACCCAAAAAACTCATAACTCTTACAAAAGTGGGTGAGAAGTTTCTCAATGGCTAGTATCTTTGCTGGATCTCTACCTCCATACACCTCTCAAAAATCTTGTGCCCCAAAACAATCCCATCAGAAACCAAAAATTGACACTTTTCTCAATTCAAAACTAGGTTGGTCTTCTCACATCTTCTCAAAACCCTGACAAGAAAATCTAAGCAAGAATCGAACGAAGGGCCAAAATCAGAAAAATTATCCATAAACACTTCAATCTCATTTTCAATCAAGTTGTAGAAAATGGACATCATGCAGCGCTGAAAAGTGGCAGACCCATTGCACAGTCCGAAAGGCATCCTCCTAAAGGGCTTGTAAATGTGGTCTTATATTGATCCTCTGGAGCTATGAGAATCTGATGGTACCCTGAATATTTATCTAGAAATTAGAAAAATGTGTCGCCAGCTAGCCCATCCAATACACCATATAGTCTTTCATAGTAGCAGAATTTAATTTTCTATAGTCAATACAAATACGTCACACAGTGACATATTTAGTAGGTATTAATTCATTATATTAATTTACTACAACAGTCACTCCCCCGTTCTAGGTACAAAATAGATAGGGCTAACCCAAGCACCGTCTAAGATAAGGTAGATAATGCCTGCATCCAACCATTTCACTATCTTTTTCTTAACAACTTCTCTTCTTTGAGAATCCGCCCTAAGTTTATGATTCTCTCCATAAGGATCGTATGCATGTATATTGAAGAGTTGATCCCCTTCATGTCGGCTAAAGTCCATCCAAAAGCTTTCTTAAAACTCCTCAAAACTCTCATCAATTTCTTCTCTTGNCATTGCATAATCCAACTTGATCAAAAGAAAGCAATGGGAAACAAATGCTTCGTCTCTATTTGAAATGTGTCATCTAAATCCAAAAGAACTTAAATGCCTCCCGTTTCATAAAACGAATTGCATCAACTAGTCTGCAACGTCAAAATTATCTGAAAGTGGGGCTCTGATCCCTGAAAATATAATTGTGTAAAATTTATAAAGTTGACTCTGCTTTACAATGGTGCAAAAAATTTGATGTGGTATTTTATGAATAAAAACGTTAATCACTTAATTTAGGGATTTTACGCAAGTATACATATCATTTATCAAGTAATATAAGACTTTCTATTTAAACCTTAAATATCGATTTCACGGAGAATATTTAAATTTGAAATGATAAATTAACTAGGTAATTCACAGAAATAAAACGAAATTACTGTCACTAATTTCGAATGTTTGATATACTATCAGAACTAAATTATTAACTACTAGCAAAACTTAAATGCAAAATTTAAAACAGTAACTACTAAACTATGTTTATGTGATGAAGTTTTCTGATATGAAAAAGCAATTTTTTCACTACAATGAGTTTTTTGTAAAATGAGATGAGATAAATGGTTTAAATATGTATTGTATCAAATAAAAGCAATTTTATTTCTCAACTCTGATTCAGTATTGTAAAAAATCATGGGTTAATCTCAGGTTTAGTCCCTAAATTCGTGGCTAGGCTAGGAGCAACTGGTTGTCACTCCAGAGTTTCCACTTCCCTTCCCCTGAAGGCTAACTCTCGTTTAGATCTTAAACACTAATATCGAATTGAGGATTTTAGTCTGTCACCCTAAAAATCTTCAATTCTACACCCAACAATGTATATTTCTCTATTTATTTGCACTTAATTCCATGAACGAAATACTTCTTCATGGAATTAAATGTGATTCTCACTCTGTTGTAGAACTCATACTATATTTCCCGGATCATATGTTTCACAATATATTTTAACAATTCAATTGGTATATCAAAATGTAAATTAAGAACGAAGTTGAAAAAACATCACAATTTATTTTATATTTTAACATTGACACGTCCAAATTATCTCTTTATTTCACCATATCTCTAAGTAAGGAGAAAGATAAAGGAAATTACTCATACTTCATGAGAAAAATACGACAAAACACAAATTTCATATATAAAAAAAATTTCATACAACAATAACAAACAAACAACACTTATCTAAAACTCTCTCAAAATAAATCCCTTGCAGCCTCTCTTAGAAAATGTAGAAAGAAAAAATCACTCACTTCTCTCCCTCTCTAACACTCTTAGAGAAGAATTCACACTTAAACTCACTTCAAAAACTCAAAAACTATAAATAAATTAAATGACTAATGGACTAAGTGGCTATAGAGCATGTGGAATAGCGTGGAAGAGAGTAGAAAGCGGTTGAAGGGTGTGAAGGGGCACGAAAGGGGGCGAAGAGAGGACTTTTCTGATTAGTTTCGACTCTAAATAAAGCCTAATGTCGATTTTCCAATAGGTGCATCCAAAAACTCTTCAAAAAATGCCCAAATTCGTCGAATCTTCAAGAAATAGAGTCTGCACCGACACTAGAGTCGTCGNATTAGTTTCGACTCTAAATAAAGCCTAATGTCGATTTTCCAATAGGTGCATCCAAAAACTCTTCAAAAAATGTCCAAATTCGTCAAATCTTTAAGAAATAGAGTCTGCACCGACACTGGAGTCGTCAGCGCTGAACATTTCTTTTAAAGCTACATTTTCACTTCAAATTTCATCATTTTTGTTTCTTTTTTGCTCCAAGACTTAAAAATTAACAACTTGCAATAAAACATGAAAAATATCTTCCTTTCAAGTGCAATGTCACCAAAGATGAATATAAAATATAAGTCTAAAAATGCATATATTTTCGGTATATCAGACCACTTTTAGAGGTAGTGTAATTAATTTTAGTCTCTTTAAGAGTTTTGCTGACATAATATATAACTTTAAACACCTTATCTCTCATCTATCCTAACACTATCACTACAGCAAAGCCACTAGCATTGCNCGTCGGCGCTGAACATTTCTTTTAAAGCTACATTTTCACTTCAAATTTCATCATTTTTGTTTCTTTTTTGCTTCAAGACTTAAAAATTAACTACTTGCAATAAAACATGAAAAATATCTTCCTTTCAAGTGCAATATCACAAAAAATGAGTATAAAATATAAGTCTAAAAATGCATATATTTTCGGTATATCAGACCACTTTTAGGGGTAGTGTAATTAATTTTAGTCTCTTTAAGAGTTTTGCTGACATAGTATATAGCTTTAAACACCTTATCTCTCATCTATCCTAACACGACCACTATAGCAAAGCCACTAGCATTGTACATTAATTCAAACGGACTCTCACAATCAGGTGAAACAATAATAAATACAATGACTAATTTTTCTTTTAAAGTATAGATAACAGTTAAACAATCCTAATAAAGATCAAATTAGACATCTTTCCAGTGACATATAGGTTTATTAATTTTAGAAAAATTCTTATTATGTCGTCTATAAAACTCAGCATGACCCAAAAAACTCATAACTCTTACAAAAGTGGGTGAGAAGTTTCTCAATGGCTAGTATCTTTGCTGGATCTCTACCTCCATACACCTCTCAAAAATCTTGTGCCCCAAAACAATCCCATCAGAAACCAAAAATTGACACTTTTCTCAATTCAAAACTAGGTTGGTCTTCTCACATCTTCTCAAAACCCTGACAAGAAAATCTAAGCAAGAATCGAACGAAGGGCCAAAATCAGAAAAATTATCCATAAACACTTCAATCTCATTTTCAATCAAGTTGTAGAAAATGGACATCATGCAGCGCTGAAAAGTGGCAGANTATGGAAGTAAGAATTGAAATAACATCTATATCATGAATGTTGACTACCTTCCTAGGATTGACTCAATCAAAAGGCCATTGAAAGTTATTCGTAGTCATCTTCTCAATCAAAGAATTGACCTTATCAAAAGGTTTTGACATGATTAAACTACCTGCGACAACGTTTATAATTGACTTAAGAGATCCTCTCGGTCCATTCTAGAAAGTTTGATAATCAATTAGNCTAGCCCATCCAATACACCATATAGTCTTTCATAGTAGCAGAATTTAATTTTCTATAGTCAATACAAATACGCCACACAGTGACATATTTAGTAGGTATTAATTCATTATATTAATTTACTACAACAGTCACTCCCCCGTTCTAGGTACAAAATAGATAGGGCTAACCCAAGCACCGTCTAAGATAAGGTAGATAATGCCTGCATCCAACCATTTCACTATCTTTTTCTTAACAACTTCTCTTCTTTGAGAATCCGCCCTAAGTTTATGATTCTCTCCATAAGGATCCTATGCATGCATATTGAAGGGTTGATCCCGTTCATGTCTGCAAAAGTCCATCCAAAAGCTTTCTTAAAACTCCTCAAAACTCTCATCAATTTCTTCTCTTATAAGGTACTGAGTTCTGAGGATATGATAACAAACAAAGTAGATGATTCCCCTAAGAAAGCATATTTCAGACATTTATGAATTTTCATTTCTAATTCAGGAGTTTTTCTATGGAAGGAACTAAAGTTATAAAATTTTTAACAATTTCCAACAGCTCAAAACTCTCCCCATATATCCTCAGAATGGACTCTAAAAGTAGAGTTGATTGTTCCTTAAAATCATGTATATCATCTCAATCTAGCCCTGCTCGATTGGATCAACTTCACAAATTTCCAGAAATTGGCTTCTACTAAGTCGATCTACTAAATCCAGCCTAAATCAGGAATTCCCATTTAATTTAGAAGGAAATTTCAAAGATTTTAAATATTAAATGTAACATCTTAATCATTAACCCTCCTGGTTAACTCTCTCTTATGTACATCAATCATCACCCTAACAGTGGTCAAGAAAGGTTTGTCTAAAATGATGGAAATCTCCTTATCCCATCCATATCTAAAACAACAAAGTCAGCAGAGAAGATAAACTTATCCACCTTAACTAACACATCCTCTACAGCCCCCTAGGATATGTAACTGATCAGTCAGCAAGCGGAAGGGTTACAGTGGTGAGCTGGACACCTCCTAATCCTAACCTCTTAAAGATAGGCATGGGCATAAGGTTAATGCTAACACCTAAGTCACATAAAACTTTCTCAAAGAATTTCTCTTCTATGACACAGGGAATGATGAATCTCGTTGGATCCTTAAGTTTACGAGGTAACCTCTTCTGTATGATAGCACTAACTCCTCGTTTAGTGTTATAGTCTCAAAGTCACCTTGCTTTCCTGTTCTTATTCAAAATATTCTTCATAAACTTCACATAATTAGGTATCTGCTCCAAAACCTCAGCAAAATGGATATTAATGTTCAACTTCTTACATACTTCTAAGAATTGAGAAAATCGTTGATACAATTTGTACTTCTCAAGTCTCTGAGGAAATGGTGGAGGTGGCATTTCTAAATCCAAATCTAAAACATTCACTCTAGATTTTAAAACACTAAACGAACATCTTGATCCTTCACCCTCATAGTTAACTCTCCCTTCTGTACACAATCATCGCCCTACCCGTGGCCAAGACAAGTCTGCCTAAAATGATGAGAATCTCATTATCCACCTCCATATCTAAAACAATAAAGTCAGCAAGAAAGATAAATTTATCCACCTTAACTAGAACATCTTCTATAACCTCCCTAGGATAGGTAAGTGATCGGTCAGCAAGCTGAAGGCTTACAGTGGTGGGTTGGACATCTCTTAATCATAACCTCTTAAAGATAAATATGGGCATGAGATTAATGGTTACACTTAAGTCACATAAAGCTTTCCTAAACAATTTCTAATCTATGGCTAGGGCTGTAAACGAGTCGAGCTTGAGCGAGCTCAGGCTTGGCTCGTCTTCGGCTCGTTCGAAATAGCTCGTGTTCGAAATTGGCTCGTGAACAGTGTGTTCGTGTTCGGCTCGATTTAAATATTCGTATTCGTGTTCGGCTAGTGTTCGACTCGAAATTGGCTCGTTAAACTAAAATTGAGAAAAATAGATGTAAAGTGTAGGATTCGAACCTGAATGAAATATATACAAAAGAAAACACTAACTA
>JXCR01085985.1:0-15358 GCA_002079205.1 Phalaenopsis hybrid cultivar | reverse complement strand
TCGGTCCATTCTAGAAAGTTTGATAATCAATTAATCTGGTAATGCGTGTTGGGGACACTTCCTAAGGAGTTCCTTAAACATTTCATATGCTTCATAAATAGATTCACATTCATGCTGACAAAAAAAAATAATGTCATTCCTAAGTCGGGCCATTTTATAATGTGAAAAATACTTCGCTAAGAATTTCTGAGCAAGCTAGTTCCAAGTCTTAATTGATCAGGGAGTTAAAAAGTTTAGCCACATTCTATCTTTATCCCTCAAGGTGAAAAGGAAAAACCTTTGACTGAAATGTGGCGCAGAGTTCTAGAAAGCTCGCTAAATGTAGATTAGGGTCTTCTAAAGGTGTTCTCCAAACTGATTGTTCTGCACAATTTGGATGATAGCAGGCTTTAGTTTGAAGGTATTGGCTTCTACACGAGGGGTGTAAATACTAAGATTGATTTCGTCTATCATAGGGTTGGCATAGTCTCTCAAAGGTCTAGGCATGTCTTTTGTTCAGGGGCCTCAGGTTATTTTAAAAACTATTCGTCATCTCTCCTAAAAGTTGTTAAAGTATTTTACATTTTCTAATTTTTTTATGGTTCTCTCAAGCTCAGTCGTAAGGTTCAAGGTCTAACGATCTAGTACTACGCATACACTAACTAGGATCACTAGCAAAGAGACTATAAGCAAAAGAGAAGAGAAAACAAACAAAATAAAAGCACACCAAAAATATTATGCATCAAAAAGACACGAATCACGTGCACAATTAAGCAAATATTAAACAGGGAATTTTTGAAATTTTATAACAAAGACAGCAAATACAAGGAACAAAAGACAATACAATTTTCAAGTCAAAGACCTACAAGTTCAACTAAAATTTTCCTAAATCAAATTCACCGTCGTTCCCCGACAACGACGTCAAAAACTTGGCACTCACCAAATGCTGTGAAACACGAGTGGCTCACGCAAGTATACTAGGCTGAGAGAATACCGACCGTCACTCCAGAGCTTGGTCCCTAATTAAAATGTGTTGAGAAACGTTCTTAAAGTGCATAAAGAACATTGACTAATCTGGAGTTTAGTCCCTAATTCCGTTGTTAGGCTAGGAGGATATCAACTGTCACTCCAGAGCTCTCACTGCTCCACCACCTAAGGGCTAACAATCTCGCATTAGTTTTTAATCAACTTGACCAAATTGAAGATTTTAATCTGTCACCTTAAAATCTCAAATTCTGCATCCAACAAGGTATATTTCTCTATTTATTTGCACTCAACCCCATGAATAACATCATCTCATATGAAATCAAATGTGATTTTCACCATATTGTAGAAATCATAGCCCTTTCGGAACATACGTTTCTCAACACATTTTAACATTTCAATTGGTTAGATCGAAAAGTAAATAAGATCAGAATTTGAATAATCACAAATTATTAACATATAAAACCATATAAAACAAAATCAATTCTTCACAAATCATATCTCAAAGTAGGAAGAATGATAAAGAAGACTACTCAAAATTCATGAGAAGGAAACAACAAAACACGGATTTCATATATAAAAACGAGTTTACAAAAATAAAGAAATAAAAGACACAATTTATCTCACAATTCTTCCCAGGCAAATCCCTAAAAGTTCTCTTCAAGCATTTTCCCTCTTTATAAGAACTCTCAATTCTCTCTTAGAAGAGTAATGAAGAAGAAATCTCTCATCTTCCCTCTCCTCTTACAATCCTTGAGAAAATCTCAAAGCCCTTGACTTTCTCTCTCTCTCACGCCTCAATTGAACCCTTCGAACTCCCATTCATGCCACTCCTTAAGCCCTAGACTTCCTTCTCTTTTATTAGAGGTCGTCTCCCTCCAAAAAGAATTCAAAATTTCTTTCAAAATTCTATCCAAAAGAACATTTTTGAATTTCAAAAGATGTCTTTTGTTCCAAGAGACATGTTTCTTCATAAAAGAACATTCCAATGTGTCTAGATACATGGAATCACTTCATGGGGCGTTTAGAACAAGTGGTCCATTTGAAATTGGCGCAAAATTCATCCTGAACTGTCTTAATTTGTAAAAAGTCATCTCTGGCACCTCAGGCGCTGGTTCTGACGCTTCAGGCACCAACTTGCTTAAGACCACGTTGTTCTGGTTTTTGGCGTTTCAGGCACCAACTATCTTTAAAATGGCGCTTTAGGCGCCAACTATCTATAAAGTGGCGCTTCAAGTGTCAGAATCACAAAATTCGTTATTTTTGCTTCAAATTTCGTTATTTTTGTTCCAACTGCCTAAAATTGATATACCTGCAACAAAAACATGAAAATACTCTTCTTTAAAGTGCAATAAAACCAAAAATAAGCATTACATGTATACTTAAAACAACATATTATTTTGGTGTATCACCAAGCAAAATGTAAATAAAGTTAAAAAATTAACGCAACACATTTAGAAAATTCAAGTTCTTAAATATAAAAGAATCATCAATTTTTATCCTACAACATTCTTAATTCAAGGAAGAAACAAAAGATAAAAAAAACATCAACACAATCATTGCCTTAAGAAAGTAAATCATATATTAAGTCTTTTAAAAAGAAATCCACGGAGAAAATAACCTTGACTGTACTTATCTCGTTCCCAAGCAAAAATTGTGCAATGAATCCTAAACAGGAAGTAGAAAATATTCTCTCAATCTCTCAAAAACAATTGCACTCAATCTCCGTGCAGAGTTTTGGCCTTCTCCTTCAATTCCTCCAAAAAAATCTCCAAAAAAAATAAACTTGACTGTGCTTATCTCGTTCTCGAGCAAAATGGTGCAATGAATCTTAAGCAGCAAGTAGAAAATATTCTCTCAATCTCTCAAACATAACTGCACCCAAGCTTCAAAAACAGCATTCTTCCCCCTTCCAACTTGTTGCCGCCATCCAAAACCCTCGCTTCTCGCATTCCACCTTGTTGTTGGCACCACAAACCAGCCGCACTCTTGTTGTTGCTACTCCGGGCCAGCCGCATTTTTCTGTTGTAACACTAGACAACCCTCCCACATTGATCTATGTTGTTTGCTTGCAGCCCAAACCACTGGAAACCACTACCATGAGATTTTCTGATTGCCGACCGCCTCGTCCAACACTCTGCCACCTTCCAGGCCTTTGTTGACCACCATCATCACCCCTAGATTTAACCCTAGTTCGAGTGTTTGTGTCATGTCTGTTGTTATTTCAAATTTTCGATTGTGGTATTATTGTATTTTTCCTTTCAAATGTGTTGGTTGCAACCGTCTATTTGTTTTCCGTAATAATATTTGTTTTTACTATTGTGGTTTAGGTTAACTCCAGTATCAAAGAAATAATCAATGTTTACCTCTCTAAATTTGGGAATTAGAGACTAAATGTTAAATCACTAGCCACTGCGAGAGCTAGGCGGGATAACTGTCATTCAGCAGCTAAGCAAGGATATCAGAATATAAAANTTCGACTCGAAATTGGCTCGTTAAACTAAAATTGAGAAAAATAGATGTAAAGTGTAGGATTCGAACCTGAATGAAATATATACAAAAGAAAACACTAACTATATTGTCACATGAGGTGTTATGATTTAAACTTAGACATAAATATATATAATATACTATTATATATAAATAATATATGTAATATATTGTTATATAAAAAGTCATATAATTTTTTTTTCGGGTCATTTCGAGTCGAACACGAGCGAACAAACTATTGTTCATGTTCAACTCGTTTACATTTCGAGCTTAAAAATTTGTTCGTGTTCGGCTCGTTAGGCTTAACGAGCGAGTCGAACACGAGCTGCTTAACGAGCCGAACATGAGCTGTTTACGAATAACGAGTCAAATTAACCGTTAATTTTGGTTAAAGTCAGTTGGGCAAGGAGGTTTCGACTTGGTACTGCTCTGATTATTCCAATTCCCCAATGAATTTTCTTGATTATTCCCCTATTGTTGCTTTATCATCCCTTGATTATTATTGTTTTGATTAAAATTGGGATGATTCTTTCAGCTAGAATTATAGGTATTGAAATAAGGGTTATTAAACCTATTTTTAATGGANTCCTAAACAATTTCTAATCTATGGCTAGGGCTGTAAACGAGTCGAGCTTGAGCGAGCTCAGGCTTGGCTCGTCTTCGGCTCGTTCGAAATAGCTCGTGTTCGAAATTGGCTCGTGAACAGTGTGTTCGTGTTCGGCTCGATTTAAATATTCGTATTCGTGTTCGGCTAGTGTTCGACTCGAAATTGGCTCGTTAAACTAAAATTGAGAAAAATAGATGTAAACTGTAGGATTCGAACCTGAATGAAATATATACAAAAGAAAACACTAACTATATTGTCATATGAGGTGTTATGATTTAAACTTAGACATAAATATATATAATATATTATTATATATAAATAATATATATAATATATTGTTATATAAAAAGTCATATAATTTCTTTTGGGGCCATTTCGAGTTGAAAACGAGCGAACAAACTATTGTTCGTGTTCGGCTCGTTTACATTTCGAGCTTAAAAATTTGTTCGTGTTCGGCTCGTTAGGCTTAACGAGCAAGCTGAACACGAGCTGCTTAACGAGCCGAACATGAGCTGTTTACGAACAACGAGCCAAATTGACAGCCCTATTCATGGCACAAGGAATGGTGAAACTCCCAAGATCCTTAAGTTTCTGAGGTAGCTTCTGTATGACAGCACTACACTCCTCGTTCAGTGCTATAGTCTCAAAGTCACCTAGCTTCCTCTTCTTATTCAGAATATTCTTCATAAATTCACATAACAAGGCATCTGCTCCAAAGCCTTAACAAAAGAGAAATTAATGGTCAACTTCTTAAACACTTCTAAGAATTGGGAAAATTATTGATCCAATTTGTACTTTTGAAGTCTTTGGGGAAATGATGGAGGTGGTCTTTCTAAATCCTTCCTAAGAGGTGTGGTTGGTCTTCTTAAGTCTTTAGAAGATTCTTCTATTTATCTTTCAGGCTCAGGGTTCTCTTCTACCACCTTAAACTCTTTCCTAATTACTTCCTCCAACTCTCTTCCACTTCTCAACTTAATGAATTTTACATGTTCGTCACTCTTCTCCGTTAGATTAACCTTAGTGTTACTAAGAAAAGTTCCTTGGGGTCTGTTACTTAGAGAATTTGCTATTTGACCCAACTGAATTTTAATATTTCTTTTGGTTGCGGCTTGACTATGCAGTTGATCCTCATATGCAATACTACTTCCTCCAAAGATAACTTCTTTTTCTTAAACTGTTAATTTTGGTTAAAGTCAGGTGGGCAAGGAGGTTTCGACTTGGTACTGCTCTGATTATTCCAATTCCCCAATGAATTTGCTTGATTATTCCCCTATTGTTGCTTTATCATCCCTTGATTATTATTGTTTTGATTAAAATTGGGATGATTCTTTCAACTAGAATTATAGGTATTGAAATAAGGGTTATTAAACCTATTTTTAATGGCATTCAGGGTCCCTCACTAGGATCCACCAGTTGTCCATAAGAATTCTCTCCTATTATTGGTGATCCTTGTGGTTGATTTAACCCCAACTGATCTAGCTTCCTAGAAATAGTCATTATTATGGAAGTAAGAATTGAAATAACATCTATATCATGAATGTTGACTACCTTCCTAGGATTGACTCAATCAAAAGGCCATTGAAAGTTATTCGTAGTCATCTTCTCAATCAAAGAATTGACCTTATCAAAAGGTTTTGACATGATTAAACTACCTGCGACAACGTCTATAATTGACTTAAGAGATCCTGTCGGTCCATTCTAGAAAGTTTGATAATCAATTAATCTGGTAATGCGTGTTGGGGACACTTCCTAAGGAGTTCCTTAAACATTTCATATGCTTCATAAATAGATTCACATTCATGCTGACAAAAAAAAATAATGTCATTCCTAAGTCGGGCCATTTTATAATGTGAAAAATACTTCGCTAAGAATTTCTGAGCAAGCTAGTTCCAAGTCTTAATTGATCAGGGAGTTAAAAAGTTTAGCCACATTCTATCTTTATCCCTCATGGTGAAAAGGAAAAACCTTTGACTGAAATGTGGCGCAGAGTTCTAGAAAGCTCGCTAAATGTAGATTAGGGTCTTCTAAAGGTGTTCCCCAAACTGATTGTTCTGCACAATTTGGATGATAGCAGGCTTTAGTTTGAAGGTATTGGCTTCTACACGAGGGGTGTAAATACTAAGATTGATTTCTTCTACCATAGGGTTGGCATAGTCTCTCAAAGGTCTAGGCATGTCTTTTGTTCAGGGGCCTCGGGTTATTTTGAAAACTATTCAACTCTCCTAAAAGTTGTTAAAGTATTTTACATTTTCTAATTTTTTTATGGTTCTCTCAAGCTCAGTCGTAAGGTTCAAGGTCTAACGATCTAGTACTACGCATACACTAACTAGGATCACTAGCAAAGAGATTATAAGCAAAAGAGAAGAGCAAACAAACAAAATAAAAGCACACCAAAAATATTATGCATCAAAAAGACACGAATCACGTGCACAATTAAGCAAATATTAAACAGGGAATTTTTGAATTTTTATAACAAAGACAGTAAATACAAGGAACAAAAGACAATACAATTTTCAAGTCAAAGACCTACAAGTTCAACTAAAATTTTCCTAAATCAAATTCACCGTCGTTCCACGACAACGACGTCAAAAATTTGGCACTCACCAAATGCTGTGAAGCACGAGTGGCTCACGCAATTATACTAGGCTGAGAGAATACCGACCGCCACTCCAGAGCTTGGTCCCTAATTAAAATGTGTTGAGAAACGTTCTTAAAGTGCATAAAGAACATTAACTAATCTGGAGTTTAGTCCCTAATTCCATTGTTAGGCTAGGAGGATATCAACTGCCACTCCAGAGCTCTCACTGCTCCATCACCTGAGGGCTAACAATCTCGCATTAGTTTTTAATCAACTTGACCAAATTGAAGATTTTAATCTATCACCTTAAAATCTCAAATTCTGCATCCAACAAAGTATATTTCTCTATTTATTTACACTCAACCCCCTGGATAACATCATCTCCTATGAAATCAAATGTGATTTTCACCATATTGTAGAAATCATAGCCCTTTCGGAACATACGTTTCTCAACACATTTTAACAATTCAATTGGTTAGATCGAAAAGTAAATAAGATCAGAGTTTGAATCATCACAAATTATTAACATATAAAACCATATAAAACAAAATCAATTCTTCACAAATCATATCTCAAAGTAGGAAGAATGATAAAGAAGACTACTCAGAATTCATCAGAAGGAAACAACAAAACATCGATTTCATATATAAAAACGAGTTTACAAAAATAAAGAAATAAAAGACACAACTTATCTCACAATTCTTCCCAGGCAAATCCCTAAAAGTTCTCTTCAAGCATTTTCCCTCTTTACAAGAACTCTCAATTCTCTCTTAGAAGGGTAATGAAGAAGAAATCTCTCATCTTCCATCTCCTCTTACAATCCTTGAAGAAAATCTTCAAGCCCTTGACTTTCTCTCTCTCTCACGCCTCAATTGAAGCCTTCGAACTCCCATTCATGCCACTCCTTAAGCCCTAGACTTCCTTCTCTTTTATTAGAGGTCGTCTCCCTCCAAAAAGAATTCAAAATTTCTTTCAAAATTCTATCCAGAAGTCAACCTTTTTGAATTTCAAAAGATGTCTTTTGATCCAAGAGACATATCTCTTCATAAAAGAACATTCCAATGTGTCTAGATACATTGAATCACTTCATGGGGCGTTTAGAACAAGTGGTCCATTTGAAATTCGCGCAAAATTCATCCTGAACTGTCTTAATTTGTAAAAAGTCGTCTCTGGCACCTCAGGCGCTGGTTCTGACGCTTCAGGCGACTTGCTTAAGACCACGTTGTTCTGGTTTTTGGCGTTTCAGGCGCCAACTATCTTTAAAATGGCGCTTTAGGCGCCAGCTATCTATAAAGTGGCGCTTCAAGTGTCAGAATCACAAAATTCATTATTTTTGCTTCAAATTTCGTTATTTTTGCTCCAACTGTCTAAAATTGATATACCTGCAACAAAAACATGAAAATACTCTTCTTTAAAGTGCAATAAAACCAAAAATAAGCATTAAATGTATACTTAAAACAACACATTATTTTGGTGTATCACCAAGCAAAATGTAAATAAAGTTAAAAAGTTAACGCAACACATTTAGAAAATTCAAGTTCTTAAATATAAAAGAATCATCAATTTTTATCCTACGACATTCTTAATTCAAGGAAGAAACAAAAGATAAAAAAAACATCAACACAATCATTGCATTAAGAAAGTAAATCATATATTAAGTCTTTTAAAAAGAAACCCACGGAGAAAATAACCTTGACTGTACTTATCTCGTTCCCAAGCAAAAATTGTGCAATGAATCCTAAACAGCAAGTAGAAAATATTCTCTTAATCTCTCAAAAACAATCGCACTCAATCTCCTTGCAGAGTTTTGGCCTTCTCCTTCAATTCCTCCAAAAAAATCTCCAAAAAAAATAAACTTGACTGTGCTTATCTCGTTCTCGAGCAAAATGGTGCAATGAATCTTAAGCAGCAAGTAGAAAATATTCTCTCAATCTCTCAAACATAACTGCACCCAACCTTCAAAAACAACATTCTTCCACCTTCCAACTTGTTGCTGCCATCCAAAACCCTCGCTTCTCGCATTCCACCTTGTTGTTGGCACCACAAACCAGCTGCACTCTTGTTGTTGCTACTCCGGGCCAGCCGCATTTTTCTGTTGTCACACTAGACAACCCTCCCACATTGATCTATGTTGTTTGCTTGCAGCCCAAACCACTGGAAACCACTACCATGAGATTTTCTGCTTGCCGACCGCCTCGTCCAACACTCTGCCACCTTCCAGGCCTTTGTTGACCACCATCATCACTCCCAGATTTAACCCTAGTTCGAGTGTTTGTGTCATGTCTGTTGTTATTTCAAATTTTCGATTGTGGTATTATTGTATTTTTTCCTTTCAAATGTGTTGGTTGCAACCGTCTATTTGTTTTCCGTAATAATATTTGTNAACCCTAGTTCGAGTGTTTGTGTCATGTCTGTTGTTATTTCAAATTTTCGATTGTGGTATTATTGTATTTTTCCTTTCAAATGTGTTGGTTGCAACCGTCTATTTGTTTTCCGTAATAATATTTGCTTTTACTATTGTGGTTTAGGTTAACTCCAGTATCAAAGAAATAATCAATGTTTACCTCTCTAAATTTGGGAATTAGAGACTAAATGTTAAATCACTAGCCACTGCGAGAGCTAGGCGGGATAACTGTCATTCAGCAGCTAAGCAAGGATATTCATATATTAGCAGAATATTAACCTTATTCTACAAAGTTATATTTATAAAACAACCTGCAAAATAATCCAAAATTGAAGCGTATATCAAACAAAGCTAAATAATCCAGAGACCACTATTTATCTTCAAACAGCTCATGCCTCTACTTCCCGGCCATATTACGTTACATGATTAAACANATTTATAAAACAACCTGCAAAATAATCCAAAATTGAAGCGTATATCAAACAAAGCTAAATAATCCAGAGACCTCCACTATTTATCTTCAAACAGCTCATGCCTCTACTTCCCGGCCATATTACGGTACATGATTAAACCAAACAAATATAACAATCTGTATCGTATGCTGTGCACATAAAACTTGAATAAAGTTAAGAGGTTACATGACCTGATATATCCATGAATTGACCTGTTCATGCACTTCATCTACAAGGGGCCCCCGCAAAATAGTCAACGGAACCTAGCCAAAATACAAATAAGGAATGGAAGAAGGTATCTAACATGAAATTTAAAGGAGAGAAGTGTCAAAATATTCCCATGAATTTTTGTATGGATCAGATTCTATAAATGTGTCAAATTAATCCTCACACGCTTTTAATGAGGGCTAAAATAGTCCCCCTTAAGGACTATTTCACCCCAAATTAAAAGAGTATGGGGATTAATTTGACATTTTTATAGACTTTGGGACTAAAATGACCCTATGTAAATAGTCAAGGGACTATTTAGACACTACTCAAACCAAAAGCTGATAAGAAACAATATGNAGAGAAGTGTCAAAATATTCCCATGAATTTTTGTATGGATCAGATTCTATAAATGTGTCAAATTAATCCTCAAACGCTTTTAATGAGGGCTAAAATAGTCCCCCTTAAGGACTATTTCACCTCAAATTAAAAGAGTATGTGGATTAATTTGACATTTTTATAGACTTTGGGACTAAAATGACCCTATGTAAATAGTCAGGGGACTATTTAGACACTACTCAAACCAAAAGCTGATAAGAAACAATATTCAACATCAGCAATACTAATGAAGACACCCAAACCCACAGAATACACATGATTATAAGGGGATCTCATTTGGTATAAATGGTCCCAGCAAACTGATAAGGGCGGAACTAGCCATCATTTTAGGGTGGAGAAAATTTTAAGTATTAAGTAATGAATTTAAAGTAATAATAATAACAATAATAATTATATATATATATATATATACAATTAGTATTTCTATAAAGAAATATAAATAATTGGTTAAATAATATTATCATATTTATGAAAAAGAAACACAAATACAAAAGAACAAAAAATTTTAAAAAAAATATAGATAGATAAGTGGTTAAGTTGAGTGTTTTTTTGTGAGGATTGGAGAAAACTATAAATTGAGGGTGGAAAAACTTNATACAATTAGTATTTCTATAAAGAAATATAAATAATTGGTTAAATAATATTATCATATTTATGAAAAAGAAATACAAATACAAAAGAACAAAAAAAATTTTAAAAAATATAGATAGATAAGTGGTTAAGTTGAGTGTTTTTTTCTGAGGATTTGAGAAAACTATAAATTGAGGGTGGAAAAACTCCTAAACCTTAATATTTTTATAAACAAATACAAATTTTGAGGGTCGGTCCCACTCTCACAGTTTCTTTCCGCCTATGCTGATATCGCTTGTACAAGATGGCCATATGAACCCCATATCATCCTCACCGGGCCAACCAGCATGACACATGCCTAAGTACCAGCAAAACAAAAGGATAATGAATACCTGCTTAGATTTGATCTGAGAAGTGCCGTTTGGACGAAAAATATATGCTCCAGAGGCCTATAGAAGTATCATAGGAATAAGGAAATGAGAAAGAAACGCCAAAAAAAAAAAAGAACAGTAAAAAAGTTTCACTTGACAAAAAAACTGAATTGAGGAATAGCAGAAGCTTGTATGACAAATTGACACCTGTGGATCACTTTTATCTCCAACAGCTCCAATATAGTACTTGTATGACTGCCCTAAGGATGATTTAACCTAAAAGGTCCAAGAAAAAATAAATATAAAAATAAAAAATACATATATTCTCTACAAGTAAGGATTAGCATTNAATATAGTACTTGTATGACTGCCCTAAGGATGATTTAACCTAAAAGGTCCAAGAAAAAATAAATATAAAAATCAAAAATACATATATTCTCTACAAGTAAGGATTAGCATCTTTTTTCTAGCAAGAAAGTTCCACATCATTAAAATAAAGAGAAATTTATACACATACCACACAATTCTTATGTATTTACACATCTAACACCTGAAGTTTGATATTTACACTTCTGACTCGTGAGTGACATAAACCCATGCATGAAAAGATGTATTTTTCTATTAAAAAGAAAGTGATGGTGAAATTTTATGTGCTGCTAAAGATTTGAGCGGTATGTATGGAAATGCGAAAGTTTAGGTGTTAGATACGTAAATAAATAGGAATTATTTGGTATGTATGTAAATGTTCTTATAATAAATTAACAGAGCCTCCAGACAAACTGTAAAATTAGAAACAAAATCAAGGTGCTCGAATAGGCATATTGGTTCGGACTCTATAATACCATTTTACGTTGAAAACCACCATTTCAAGGCATACACAATAAAAATAGGAGAAAATTCACAAAAGAATATAGCTAATTATGACATAACAACTTAAACTTACAGAGCTTCTTCTGTTGGAATAATAAGAGAGCTCCTGTTTATCAACATTGTAAAGTAGCTTCAAGTCTCCGGGTCCAATCTCCATGTTGTCGCTGTTACTTCCCTTGGATAAGTACGAAGTAGACGTAGAAGCAATAGAGCCTGAAGCTGCACAGATTAATTAATGGCATGCCCCTCAATCCGTTGTACCGCATCTTAAGTGGCAGGAAAAAAGCTCATAGAATGGAACATAATAATTCTCACCCAATTCCAATGTATTTGGATATCTAACACTAAACTTTGCTTTTTTTGCATTTATAGCACCCAAATATTTCATATCAAGTCAAAAATACCATCACTTTACATGCATAGGTAAGGTGGCATATAAATAAAAATTAAAGTTTAGTTGTTAGAAATGTAAATACATATGAATTGAGGGGTACGTATGTAAATCTTCCTAATTCATAAATAAAAGATAAGACTGTAACCTTTTGTCCTAGCAAGGGAAATAACATATGTGCTGAAACCGAGAGGTGGTACAGAAACTGGACATACGAGCCAAAATTTAGGACGGGTGTGGGGAGATATGCCTAAATATGCTTTAACATAGTGGCTTCTTAATCTCATGGTAGCATCAGAAATAGGAAGAAGCTGGCATTCAATTTCTCTACCATTGGATGAATCCTGGACAACAACTGAATCGCTGACAACCTGCAGCAATTTGTTACTTGGATAAAACATTTTCCCAGATCAACAGTAGAATAGCTTGGTTAACAACCTCAAGAAAAGGAAATCACACCAGTACAAAAGTTTCTGGGTATTTTTCTTTTCCCATATCACAATGACTTTATGATTCCCAAATAAAGATTTAGATGAAACGAATGCCTTCAATTGGTAGAAACAACAAAGTTAGTAGAATACCAAACAATAAGATTGACCTCGACAACCATCCCATATTCAATGAGATCCAACACGACGATAGAATATGAAAGCAATATCACATAAGTCGAGTTTGAAATGCCTCAAGCATAACGGAATTGTTCAAACCTCGATCATTCTATAAAACAGACCACAACAATGTGTCCAAAACATCAAAATTACTCAAAAAANATTGGTAGAAACAACAAAGTTAGTAGAATACCAAACAATAAGATTGACCTCGACAACCATCCCATATTCAATTAGATCCAACACGACGATAGAATATGAAAGCAAAATCACATAAGTCGAGTTTGAAATGCCTCAAGCATAACGGAATTGTTCAAACCCCGATCATTCCATAAAACAGACCACAACAATGTGTTCAAAACATCAAAATTACTCAAAAAGGACCCTCGTATCATCAAAATTGCAACATGTGAACAATACAAAAAATATATATATTGCGCAGGAGATGATGAAGACAGGATGCGTGTGAAAAACAAGAAAAACAAGAAAAAGAAATATGTCTGTAAGTTAAGGATTCAAACTCAAAATGCAGAAATGAAAAAAAAAAAAATTTATGTGGCAAACACAAAATCAAGATGCACGAGATAAGAGGACAAAAGCTAGTTTTGTGAGCATCGAAAACTTAGAGAAAAAGTAAAATATGTATATTTTGTTAAAAAATCTAAAATCAGACTAAATTCAATAAAAAAATTATTTTGTTAATATAAACTAAATTTAAAAAAATTAAAGTTTTAATTGCCACAATATATATTATTACTTACCTCTACACATATTAGCTTTAATTAATGAATAAATTTTTACTATAAACATAATTATGTAATAATAATTATCTAATGTTAATTTTATTAACTAAAACTAATATATTAATTATATTATTAATTGTGTCACGACCCGGCCCGAGTATCTTAGCATTCCTCCACTAGTACCATCAAATGGTAACTCTATCATAATCAATCATGCACATGCAAACATCCAATAAAAATCAAATCTTAATTAAAAAATATTCATTTCTCATTTGCATAGCAGTCAAATCATTCAATATTGACGTGCACATATATCATTCATATAGTATGAACAAAACTTCAATAAAATTTAAAATCATAATTTTGCAGTAATTTCAATATAGCTAACGATAATATCAATAAAAACAATTAGTTTAGAAGAAGCAAAATATCATCATAGTATAAAAACATGAGTACTCGTTTGAATGTTGATTAATTTGTCATTAGCATTGATGTCAACTCTTCAAATAATTGAAAATCGAACATGATATAAAATTTAATTAATTTAATATTTTAATAAATTATTAAATTTTCATTATTTAAGTATTAAATTTCATTAATTATTTTTATGTGATCCTAATTAAATTCATTAATTAAATATAAACTGAATTTTTCTTATTGAAGATTGCACGGGTCAATTCTCCTCAAGCTTGCACTCTACATCTCCTTCTATTCTGCTCAAATCTGAAATTCTAAACCAGGAGTCCTACTTTAATAAATCTTTCATTAACATGATATTATGCGTGTGTGCATATAATTTCCATAAACCGTAATATAAATTATTAAATTTTACCGTTTAAACTTTGGTCCAGCCCTAAACACGTGAAAACTTGTGATTCCGCCTCCTCCGTGCACAGGTCCACATCTCTGCACGCGTGTACTACTTACTAGCTTCCTCCTTTACACGAGCTCTTGTACGCTAGCCACTTAACGCCTCCTTCAGGTTCCACTCCCTTCTTCGCTTCTCCTTCACAGCGAACCACTCGAAGCTCGACAGAACTCCTCCTTTGTCTTCCTTATCAACTTGACTCGACTCAACAACAGTGCAATACTTTGCTCCAGAGCTCGGCTTCGGTTCTCTAGCATGAGCCTTCTTCTTCTTGCTTCATCTTCCTCNTTCCACTCCCTTCTTCGCTTCTCCTTCACAGCGAACCACTCGAAGCTCGACAGAACTCCTCCTTTGTCTTCCATTTCAACTTGACTCGACTCAACAACAGTGCAATACTTTGCTCCAGAGCTCAGCTTCGGTTCTCTAGCATGAGCCTTCTTCTTCTTGCTTCATCTTCCTATGCACGGTATCGACGCTGCTTCCTCCTCTGCTCGACAAAGACGCCACCTCTGCCCTAACCCTCGCATCATTCTCCTCTCCTTCGCATGTCGCTCGACCCCCAAGTAAGTTGATCTATGATTTATATAAAGAAAATAACCTCCTAAACTTTTGATCTCTCTTTTTCTCTGCCCGCTATTCATTTTCTCCAATTCATCATTTCTCCTTCTGCTATTCTTTGCTTTGTCTCTCCTGTATCTGAAACGTGACCATTACAAAATGATATTAAGAAAATAAAATCATCAAATATCTTCCTCACATTCCATCCAAATATCATGAATTTCGTTGTTGCATCGTGTAGAGAGAAATCTTGATTCAACTAACAATGTAATTGTAATA
>JXCR01085961.1:3663-36701 GCA_002079205.1 Phalaenopsis hybrid cultivar | reverse complement strand
CCCATTTTTATATAAACAAGGAAAGGATCTTATTATTTGAAGATGTGTGCCGTTAAAAGAAACTTATGAAATTATTCAAAAATATCATAATTATGATTTTGGGAGACATATTGGTGTTAATAAAATAGCATACAAAATTTTACAATCTAGATTTTATTGGCCTACAATCTTTAGAGATTTTAACGTTTATATCAAAACTTGTGATTGATGTCAATGAGTAGACAATATTTCTAGGAGAAATGAGAAGCACCTCAATTATTTGTTGGAAGTTGAGATATTTGATGTTTGGGGATTAGATTTCATGGGATCATTTATATCATCTTTCAGAAATTTGTATATATAGTTAGTTGTAGACTATGTATCCAAATGGATAGAAGCTGTTGCTTTACCTCAATGTGATGCTCAAAGTGTTACAAAATTTTTAAGAACGAACATATTTTGTAGATTTGGGATGCTGAGAGTGATCATAACTGATAGGGGAAGTCATTTAGAAAAAACAATGATGGAGAAATTATTAAAGAAATATCATATCAACCATCAAATTTCTACTGCTTATCATCCTCAGACAAGTGATTTTGTTGAATTATCCAATCGTGAAATTAAAAGAATATTAGAAAATTCTATGAATCCAACTAAAATGGATTGATCAGTCAAACTTAACTATGCTTTGTGGGCTTATAGGACTGCATATAGAACTCTTATAACAATGTCCCCATATAGGCTAATATTTAGAAAGCTTGTCAATTACCACTTGAACTTAAGCATAAAGCATATTGAGCTATTAAAGAATTTAACTATATTTTAAAGGATGATTGTGAGAAAAGACTATTGCAATTAAATTAACTTGAAGAGATAAGGAATGAATCTTATGAGAGTGCTAAGATTTATAAATATNTGATATCATATCCTATGGAATGGCATACCAATAGAAGAGGAAATTTTTATCTGAAGCTAAGACTTATTTTTGAGATGCCCCATTTTTATATAAACAAGGAAAGGATCTTATTATTTGAAGATGTGTGCCGTTAAAAGAAACTTATGAAATTATTCAAAAATATCATAATTATGATTTTGGGAGACATATTGGTGTTAATAAAATAGCATACAAAATTTTACAATCTAGATTTTATTGGCCTACAATCTTTAGAGATTTTAACGTTTATATCAAAACTTGTGATTGATGTCAATGAGTAGACAATATTTCTAGGAGAAATGAGAAGCACCTCAATTATTTGTTGGAAGTTGAGATATTTGATGTTTGGGGATTAGATTTCATGGGATCATTTATATCATCTTTCAGAAATTTGTATATATATTTAGTTGTAGACTATGTATCCAAATGGATAGAAGCTGTTGCTTTACCTCAATGTGATGCTCAAAGTGTTACAACATTTTTAAGAACGAACATATTTTGTAGATTTGGGATGCCGAGAGTGATCATAACTGATAGAGGAAGTCATTTTAGAAAAAACAATGATGGAGAAATTATTAAAGAAATATCATATCAACCATCAAATTTCTACTGCTTATCATCCTCAGACAAGTGATTTTGTTGAATTATCCAATCGTGAAATTAAAAGAATATTAGAAAATTCTATGAATCCAACAAAAATGGATTGATTAGTCAAACTTAACTATGCTTTGTGGGCTTATAGGACTGCATATAGAACTCTTATAACAATGTCCCCATATAGGCTAATATTTAGAAAGCTTGTCAATTACCACTTGAACTTAAGCATAAAGCATATTGAGCTATTAAAGAATTTAACTATATTTTAAAGGATGATTGTGAGAAAAGACTATTGCAATTAAATTAGCTTGAAGAGATAAGGAATGAATCTTATGAGAGTGCTAAGATTTATAAATAATAATTGAAGATGTGGCATAATCGGAGGATTTTTACTAAAAATTTTGAGCTAGTGAAATAAGTTTTGTTATATAATGTAAGATTAAGATTATTGAAAGGCAAACTTAAGTCCAGGTGGTTGTGCGTAATTGTTGTGTAGAAAGTTTATTACTATGGAGATGTGGATATCAAATATCCTAAAACTGATAAAATATTCAAAGTGAATGGTCATAGGCTGAAACCTTATTTTTTAGGGGATCAAATTAAATAAAAAGATCTTATGATATTGGGTCAATCAGAATAAGTATTGATTACGTCAGGCTGATAATGTTAAACCAAGCGCTTTGTGGGAGGCAACCCATAGTTATTTGTGTGTTTGTTTTGAGTGTTATGTTATTACATTCGATTTAGAAAATTTTGGTTGAGTATTGAATATATAATGATTTAGTAATGATTCTAAGACCTTAAAAGATGACTTGACATGTTAGAATGAGTTTTTGGACGTTAAGCTGACCTGTGCTATATTAGGCACTGACGCTTTAGCGCCAACATTCGGCGCTTAAGCGCGACAGTTTACTAAATGTGGTAAATTATTTTTTTAAATGATTTAAATATGGTTTAGTGGGTTTTATCATGGGATCATGGTCTAAGAATGTGTCTAGAGGTTTTAGGCATGATCTAAAGCCTATAAGTAGAAGGGTTTGAGGAGAAGTGTCACCACACTTCAAGTTTAACCCTAATGATTTGAAGAAGAAGGAGGATGCTCTGAAGCTAGAGTTGTAAAATAGTTTCTTAGCCATTATTATTGAAGGGATAGCGGAGAAAATCACTAAAATTGAGGTTGATGTGGCTTCAATTGAAGCAAAAGTGATTGAAGTTAACACACATCTGGAGCATATGGGATGACAACTCAGGATGCAATTTAACCATACTAGTTTTGTGGAAGAATTGGACAAGGCTATGTATTTGAAAAAAAAATGGATTGAAGAAGGCTCATAAGAGTTCTTCACCAACATCCATTCTATCAGATTTATATTCCAAGTGCCCAAGGAGAGACTAATGATAGGCCATGATTCGTCATACCGGAAGGAGAGTGGAATTAAGTTCTTTCTTTAGTATTTGATTGTGTGTTTAATGTTTGTTTAATTGTGTTAAGTTTTTTTTGTTTGTCTTTAATTTTATGATTGTCTAGTGTTTGTGTTTTAGAATTATCTCATCCAAAACTATTTGGATTGAGAAATTATGTATTGAAATATTTGTAATTGTTTATGAATTAATATAAGTGTTTGTTTGTGTAAAATTTTGTGTTATATTGTGTTGAATCAAATTAGTTAAGATTGGTGAACCTTGAGGAAGAGGAGAGTTGAAAGGGAAGAAAATAGATATTAAAGATTTGAAAGAACATTTAGGAGTGGTTGACTTAGGCTAGAAGTGTATTTTACTTAAAACTGAAAAAATATCAAAATTTGTGCACTGACTCCTAAGCCTGCGCTTAAGCGTAGGCTAACCTGAGAGATTGGTGCCTAAGCACCAAACCATTCATGCTTAAGCTCTGGTTCACATAAATCGGTTCACAAATGGTTTAAAGTAAATTTTGGGCTAAAAAACTCCGTATTTTCCCCAACTTCATCTCCTACCTTCAGTTTTCTTAAGTTGTTTGATATAGGCATCATCTGAAGTGAAGATTTCTTGGTGGTTTCAAGCAAACTTTGTTAGATTTGATCTTTCAAACCATGTATTTTGAGCACATTACAAATTTGACTAAAATCACTATTCATGGTGAAAATTTGAGAATAATCTATGGAAAATACAAAGATGTGATAATTTAAGCTTTTAGGAGTTGAGTTTAATGATTTAGAGTTTCATTTGGAATTTATTGTGAATTTTATATGATTTTTAGAAATGTCCCCAAGAATGAAGAGGAGCACATGAAAAACTCATTTTGATTCAAACAAGTTCGTTAGTTTAGGAGCTCAGGATCGATATAGTGATGCACTGCAATCAAGGAAATTGATCCATGAGCGATGTTTTAAGAGTCTAGGTGCAGCAGTAGAAGACTTGATTGTTAGCTGATAGTGGGAGCATTTTTGTTTTTTTCTGTTGTGTCCATTATTTCTGTTGTTCGGGAGTTCTATGTGAATCTCCCTGAAGTTGAAGATGATAGAGTCATGGTTATAGAAAGACAAGTACCTTTCTCCTAGGAGGTAATAAATCTATTATATCAATTTTGCTTGATTACATTATGTTTTCAATCAACTTATAGTCTGAATGAGGAGGAGTTGGATGAGATTATATCATCTTTGATTGGTGGAAGAGGATTGTGGAAGATTACGAATGAAAGAAGTGTCAACTTCCCGACATGAAAGTTGGATGCCACAGTGAAGGCGTGGCACTAATTTATTTCTGCTCGTCTGCTGCCAACAAATCACCTCAGTGAAGTGACCCGAGATAGAGCAACCTTGAACTACTGCATTCAACAGTTCAAGCCCATTGATATTGGAGCTCTGATTTATGATACTATTACCAGTTTTGCCATCACTGCTACTATGACGGATTTGGGATTTACATCCTTGATCTTTTTATTATGCAAGCAGGCATGTGTTAGATTTGATAGCTGGGAGCCGATACTGCAGCCACTCAAGCCCATTACTAGTGTTAATGTGAAGTTTTATTCACATTATTCAATTTTTAACTGGAGAGGTGGGTTTTCTAACAGTTCAGGCGCCTCTATATCTCGAGCTTCTACTTCACGTGCTTCGACATCACAAGGTCAGACTTCTAGATCTGATTCACAATCACAATTTTTGCAGAGGATATTGGACAACATCAACTATACTAATGATAAGGTATTGAATTTAGAAAATTTTGCAGATCATATATATGTATATATGAGGAGACAACGATTATGAGGAGAAATTACACTCATCTATGGAAAACCTCATGAGAGGTGACCAGGGTGTACTTTTCCCTAAATATCTAAAATATCCATTAGATAAGCCTGCAGCTGTTTGGTATAGTGAAAATAGTGATGCTGATGAGGAAGAGGATGATTAGACTGAGTTCTATAGTTTAATTTTTTTTATGCATTGTTGTGAAAATTTTTTGTGGTACAAGTATACTGCACAATTGTACTTGTTGAGACTATTATTTTTATTTGTGTTTTGTTTTGTTAGACACTGCTGTGATGTATTTATGTTCTTGTAAGTAATTATATTTTGTTTTTGTGGTAGTAGTTATGTTAAATGTGTTGTTTAATGTATTTACTTAATTTGTGTTGAACTTAATCCTGAATCTTAGGAAGGTTTAAAATATTACTAAATTTCACTTAGAACTTCATGTTTTAAATTTTCAATTTACTACTAGGTAATTTTCTTATGTTGCAGTTGTGAATTTCTGTTAGTGTGTTTGTTTGCTTTTATGTTATCCTTCACTACATACAAGTCTAATGAATCTCTATATGTTAAGTAAATTAAAATTTGATCAAATAAATTTTACTCATGTTTTTGATTTTGGTACTTGTATATTTAGGATGTAAAAACTCCTGCAAACATGTTATTTTTAGTTTTCATTCTTGCCTATATATATATGACGCTGAAATGTTTTATCTTATTAAAAAATTAAGTTNTTAGTTTTCATTCTTGCCTATATATATATGACGCTGAAATGTTTTATCTTATTAAAAAATTAAGTTGGGGGGGATGAAAATTTTTTAAAAACATGAAGTTTATTTATTCTCAAATGTACTAAAAATAAATTTAATTTTGATTTTTAAAAAATGATTATGTATATGAAGTTATATTAGGGAAGTAAAATTTTGTAAATAGAAATGAGTAAGAGAATTTAGTTAAAACCTATAGTAATGTAGAAAAACTTAAAGTTAAGAATTTTTAGTGTAGAAATGATAAATATTGTGTAACTATCTTTAGTACAAAAAGTTTTATTTTTGAAAAATTTAGAAATGTTAGACTTTTATTTTCAATGCTTAAATTTCTTTTATCAAAAGTAATTTTTAAAACTATTTTTATATCTTTAAGTGAAAGATTTATATTAGAACTTTGCTTTAAGAAAGGAGGGGTGGAATTCAAAATCATTAAAGGCCTATCTAGATATATTAATCCTTACCTTAAAAAAACAAGTGTTGAAAAAGAGACGAGAAGCTTGAGGATTAGTGCCTAATTAAAAATTGGTTCCACATATAATCTTTTTAAATTATAAAACTTAAGAAACTCTTAAGCTTAAGGATATAATATAGTAAGTATAATTATTATTAATAAAAATTTTTAAGTGGAGAAGATAAAATGCCNTAAAAATTGGTTCCACATATAATCTTTTTAAATTATAAAACTTAAGAAACTCTTAAGCTTAAGGATATAATAGAGTAAATATAATTATTATTAATAAAAATTTTTAAGTGGAGAAGATAAAATGCTTAAACTCTATATTTGGAGATTTTACAATATATCTCAACTGATAGAAACTCATATTTTCAGACTTCTTTACATTAAAAATTTCTAAACTCTAAAAATTTTAAAATCCCCTAAACTGATAAAATGACTACTATATTTCTATATCAAAATTTTAGAATATCCTAAAGAAACTCATTTACATAATCTACTTATTTTGGTTTTAAAGGATTGGAGTGTCACTTAAGGACAAATAACATTTTAAGTTTGGGGGATTTTGATACACCTAAATTATAGACTTTATGTACACATTTTTATATCTATTTTTGAGATATTGCACTATAATGGAAAGAATTTGTGTGTTTTTTCTTTTAGGTACAATCAAATGGATGAAAAATAGTGAAGGGAGTGAAAAAAAATCAAATTTGGAGAAAAAATGAAGAAGGCGTGAAATTGAACTGAGGTGTCTAAGCGCCCAGAACTGGTGCTTACGCACCAGTAAAATAGAGAGAGCCATGCCTAAGCTCTAAGTACCTAACTCTTAAATGCCAGAAGTAGTTACTTGATGATTCAATGAATTTAGATGAAATTTTGAAGAAGTGTTTGAAGCAACCCTTGGTGAAAATGTGGGAAATAATTAAAAGACACAAAAATTCATTCAATTTGCTTTTGAAAGGAGGTAACTTCTAGATGATTCATTGAATGTGGATACATTTTGAAGAGATACAAGGCACCTTTTGGAAAATTATAAAAGAAGACTTGGATTAAAGAGAAGGGAGAGATCCATCCAGAGCTAACCACCACACGCCGCCGCCGCCGCCACTTTTCTTTTTATTTTAAGTTTTAGTTTATATTGTAAGTGAATAAAGAGATGCAAAGAAACTTAAAAACTTTGGTGGAGAGGATTTGAGACAATTTTTTATCTTTGTGACTACATTTAGTTTTAGTTTAGACTTCTTATTTTGAGTGCATGATTTTGAATTTCAAACTTAAGTGTGTTTGTGTTTTCTCCATTAATTCTAAGTAGTTTTCTTTATCTGTTTCCTTAAAATGATAAGTGATTAAGTATTGGTTGGAAGTTGTGTGAGGTATTAGTCTTTAATGTTGGAAGAAATTGTATGATTTTAAACCTTATACTTCATTTATTTTTTGATTTGGCTAATTAAGATGTTAATACCTGTTGTGAGAATATGTAAGATCCAAGATAGTATTGTCTCAGTCAACAAATGGTAAGAATCACATTTGATTTCATGGATGAGAATGTAGTTCGTGGGATTGAGTGCAAATAAATAGGGAAATAAACTTTAAAGTGTGTAAAATTAGAGGACTTTAGAGTGATATGCTAAAGCCCCCAATTTGATTTATAGTTTTAGGTTTTGATACAAGATGTTAGCCCCGAGGTGGAGGGAGTAGAGGGAAATCTAGAGTGAGAGCAAGTATCTTCCTTACCTAACCCGTCTTCAAGACTTCAAACTGCAAATTAGTAAATGTTCTTTATAGCATCTCTAGTAAGGATAAAGATTATTATTGCTACTATTTGGCACAACAAAATTTGAATACTTTCATAAGAAAATTTCTATACTAGTTACCAATTCACGATAAGGAAAAATATATTTTTTTAATTGCCTTCATCTTGCAAGTATCTAGTTAAGTTAGTTAAATGCTTTCTTAATTTCAATTATCAAAAATTTCAAAAAGAATAGAACTTTCATTCCTATTATAGCAATCTAGAGTTTTAAGCAAGAAAATTTTACTAAGTATAGTTTATTATCTAATTTCTTCTGTTTTGTAGTTGCATATTGTAGTTTTCCCTGTGGGTTTGATATTTGGGGCTTAATAAAAAAGTCTTATATTACTTGATAAAGATATGTATACTTGAGTAGCATCTCATATTAAATATAATAATTGTATTCTTATTTGCTTTTAAGTCAAGTTTGTGCCTAGTTGTTTGTTGGGATCAAGTTTTGGGGCCGTTGCAAAGTAAGAATTATAATTAAGGAAAATTAAGAACAAAATTGCATACATCGCATTAACAAATATAAAGAGAATCAAGATCACTTGCCTCAATGAAAAACTGTACCCTCTAGGGAGTGAACTAATGTAGTTCTAAATGAAGTAAAGAGCATTTCTCACGAGCACATCTTAGCGAGTAATGTGCGTTATTTCATTATAATCATCACACACAAGTTGTGTTATGAATCTAGGAGATATAATGGGACCCACTTAGNTAGTTCTAAATGAAGTAAAGAGCATTTCTCACGAGCACATCTTAGCGAGTAATGTGCGTTATTTCATTATAACCATCACACACAAGTTGTGTTATGAATCTAGGAGATATAATGGGACCCACTTAAGCTATTTCATTTCATATTATATATTTTAAAAATATTAAAGAAATTATATACATATTTTTTATTTACTTATATTTATCATAACTTTCAAAAATTTTGCATCATTAGCTTAGATTATACATAATGCTAATCATTAAAGATTTTGCTCTAACAAAAAACTACATTTAGTAGCAGCTCATAGAATTATTGAATCCTTAGGATGGGCCCAGGGATGGCGACTCTGTCCAGACATATGCCAACCCACGTCCATATACTGCACAGACTTAAGTGCTATGATTAGGACACTGNACATTTAGTAGCAGCTCATAGAATTATTGAATCCTTAGGATGGGCCCAGGGATGGCGACTCTGTCCAGACATTTGCCAACCCACGTCCATATTCTGCACAGACTTAAGTGCTATGATTAGGACACTCTACACTAAATAGAGTGCTTGGCTAGGGTTAGAATGCTAAGTAGTCTTTTTGATACCCTGACTATAGTTCTCTTGGTTTGCATCCTAGCCAAGCATCATTTGATTGATGCTTTTCGTGTTTACCGAGTTTGAGATCTGCACATTAGTATAGTAGGGTGTTTTCTTGCAGGGGAGCCATGCTCAACAAAAAGGAGGAGTTGTAATGGTTTCCTTCAAATACATTTTATCTAGTTGCTTGCCGAGCCTTCCTCCTGAGGCATGGATCATTACGTTGTATAAAATAACATGTGATAAACTCATTATTTTGCAGGTTGAGTCTTTTTTTTAGAATTTATCATAGAATTTTTAAAGACTTAGGCAATGCCTATATCAAAAATAAGGTACAAGCAATGGTTTTGAGGCATTTTACATGAGAAACCACGTGATAAGGACTAGAAGTAAAAACTTATGTCTCGTACCTTAAGTTTGAGTCTATATTGATATATAGATCTAGAACTAGGTATGTATTAAGTGGTGCTTGACTATATTTTTTGGCTTTCTAGGATATGTCTCCGGCCAAGTGGCACCTTGACTGTTCTTATTTTTGATGTTGATGTGCCTTTACTTTCTTGTAGTTCACTCAATAGCTTTTTTGTCATTCTTTGATTGTTGGNAAGCTAAAGCCCCCAATTTGGTTTATAATTTTAGATTTTGATGCGAGATGCTAGCCCCCACGTGGAGGGAGAAGTAAGAACTCTTGAGTGAGAGCTAGCATCTTCCATATCAAGCCTGTCTTCAAGACTATTCAAACTTTAAACCAACCAATATTCCTTATAACATCTCTATTAAGGGTAAAAAATACTATTGCTCCTATTTGGCACAACTCATTTTGATTACTTCTACAACAGAATTCCTATACTTGTTATTGATTCATGATAAGGAAAAAAATATTTTATTTATATTGCTTTCATCTTACAAATATCTAATTAAATTTAATTAGTTGTTTACTTTACTTTCAATTATAAAAAAATTAATAAAAAGAATCAAACTTTCATTCATATTATTGCATCTATAGTTTGAGTAAGAATATTTTGTAAAATAAAATTTGTTATCTAATTTCTTCTGATTTAGTTGCATATTGTATGTCTCCCCGTGAGTTCGATATTTAGGGCTTAATAAAAAATTCTTTAATTACTTGATAATGATGTGTATACTTGTGTAGTATCTTATATTTAAATATAATAATTATATTCCTAAAGTTCAAAATTTAGAGCGTTTTGCAGAGCATACTGATAGGTATAGTAGGAGAAAGAGTGATTATGAAGAGAAATTCCACTCATCTCTGGAGAACCTAATTAGGGGTGACCCAAGAGTGCAATTTCCTCAATATCCTCGATATCCTGATTATGAGCCTGCAAAAAAGTGGTATAACGGTGATTCAGAAGATTAGGAGTAGAATTATGAGATTTTTATTTTTGTAATATGTGTCAGACTATGTGCTTTGGACTTGAGATTTGTGATGTGTTGTTTATTTTTATGTTGTGGACTATGTGGTGTGATACTGCTACATTTGCATCTTTGTGATGATATGTACTATGTATTTTGTTTTGTACTTTTGTATTTTATTGTTATTGTGATGTTTGTGTTAGTTAGTAGTTTGTTTTAAAATTCTAGGGTAGTAACTGTTGTGAGTTTTTTATTTAGTTAGTTTAGAACTTAAATTAATTCTGTCTTTTTAAAAGATAAAAATCTTGCTAACTTAGATCTTAAATATTAAATTTCAANTTGTTTTAAAATTCTAGGGTAGTAACTGTTGTGAGTTTTTTATTTAGTTAGTTTAGAACTTAAATTAATTCTATGTCTTTTTAAAAGATAAAAATCTTGCTAACTTAGATCTTAAATATTAAATTTCAGAAACTAGTTCCCAGTATTTTTCTTTTACCATGTTTGTGAGTTTGATTTTATGTTGAGATTGTGAAGTGAAGTTAGTGTGTTAGTTTGCTTTTATGTTTATACCCACTGTTTAGAAGTGTATTGTATCTCTACATGTTGGATTGAAATGAAAATATTAGAAAATTTGATCAAAATTAATTTTGCTCCTGTTTTTTTGGTTTTATACTTGTATCATTAGGGTATAAAAATTCCTGTTAGCAGTTATTTTAATTTTCATTCCTGCTTATATATATTTGATGCTAAACTGTTTAATCTATTAAAAATTTAAGTTTGTGGGGGATGAAAAATATTTTTAAAACTTGAATTTTATTTATTCTCAAATTAACTACAAGTAGATTTGATTTGAAAAGAAAAATTGATCATGCATATGAAGTTATATTAGGGAAGTAAAATTTGATTTTAGAAATGAATAAGAGAATTTAGTTGAAATTTTGAGTAATGAAGAAAAACTTTAATTTAAAAGTTTTTAGTGTAGAAAATAATTATATAAGTAACTATCTTTAGTAAGAAACATTGTATTTTTGAAAATTTTAGAAATTTAGGCTTGTATTTTTTAATACTTAAATTTCTTTTATTAAAAATAATTTTCAAAGCTATTAATATATTTATAAGTAAAAGTTTTGTATATAGACTTTACTTTAGGAAAGGAAAAGTAGAATTCAAAATTATTAAAGGCCTATCTAGATATAACAATCCTTGCCTAAAAAAAGAAAAAGAAAAGAAAAAAGAAAAACGAAAGAAAAAATAAAAAGAAAAAAAAAGAAGAAGAAGAAAAAGTGAGGGAGGAAGAGCTTGAGGATTAGTGCCTAATAAAAAATCGGTTCACATTTGATCTTTTTAAAGTATAAGACTTGAAGAAATTTTAAGCTTATAGATATAAAATAGTATNAAAAGAAAAAAAAAAGAAGAAGAAGAAAAAGTGAGGGAGGAAGAGCTTGAGGATTAGTGCCTAATAAAAAATTGGTTCACATTTGATCTTTTTAAAGTATAAGACTTGAAGAAATCTTAAGCTTATAGATATAAAATAGTATGTAAAATTACTCTTAATGAAAAATTTTAAGTGGAGATAATAAAAGAACTAAATTCTAAATTTGGATGACTTACAATATTTCTGAATTAGATAGGAACTCATCTTTTCATCTTTCTTAACATTAAAAATTTCTAAACTTTAAGTTGGTCTCATTTATTGAATATTTTTTCTAAATTAGACTATTATATTTCTAAATCTAAATTTTAGTAACTCCTAAAGAAACTTATATACATATCATACATATTTAGTTTTTAAATATTGAAGTGTCACTTGAGGACAAGTAACATTTTAAGTTTACGGGATTTTGATACACCTAAAATATATAGTGTTTTTAGACACATTTTTATACCTATTTTTGAGACATTGCGCTTTAATGGAAGGTATTTTTGTGTTTTTCTTTCAGGTACAAGTAAAAAAGGTGAAAATTGTCTAAAGGAGTGAATAAGGATCAAATTTGGAGCAATAGGTGAAAAATGTGCAAAAGTGTTTTGGCGCCTAAGCGCCATAGGCCCCGCGCTTAAGCACCAGTGGTAGTTATTGGATGAGTAAATTCGGTTTTTGTAAATTTTGAAGAGNAGGAGTGAATAAGGATCAAATTTGGAGCAATAGGTGAAAAATGTGCAAAAGTGTTTTGGCGCCTAAGCGCCAGATCTTACGCTTAAGTGTCGGTTAAACAGAGAAGGCCGCACCTAAGCGCCATAGGCCCCGCGCTTAAGCACCAGTGGTAGTTATTGGATGAGTAAATTTAGTTTTTGTAAAATTTGAAGAGATTTTTTAGGCACTTATTGGATTAATAGGTGGTTACAACCACTATGGATGAAAATTATTGTGAAAGGATGCATCTCTTAGGGAAATACATTGAATCAAGACCCATTTTGAAGAGATACCAAAGCACCTTCTAGAGAATTGTAAAAGAAGGAAGATTGAGACTTTGAATGGGGCCATGAAAGTACTTGAAAAGTTTGAAAGTTCTAAAATTGGGAAGTTAGTTGGAGAGATTTTCAGGCACCACATATTTATCCTTTTATTTTAGTTCTATATTGATAGTGTTGTAAAAGAGAATAGATTCAAAGGAACTTCAAGAGTTTGGTGGAAGAATTGAGATAAGTTTTTATCTTTTCTTTTAGACTGCTTTTAGTTTTAATTGAGACTTGTTGTTAGTTTGACAATGATTTATACTTTTAAACTAAAGTGTGGTTTTGTTTTCTCTATGGATTCTGAGTAATTTTCTTTATCTTTCTTCTTAAAATGATAAGTAATTAAGTGCTGGATGGAAGTTGTGGAGAGTATTGATCTTTAAAGTTGGAAGAAGTTGTGATGATTTAAATCTATATACTTCATTTACTTCTTTATTTGGCCAATCCAGATGTTAAAATTTATTGTGAGAACATGTAAGAACCGGACTGGTATTGTCTCAGTAAATAATTGGAAAGAAGCACATTGTATGAATGAGAATGCAGTTCATATGATTGAGTGCAAATAAAAAAGGAAATATTCATTAAAGGGTGTAGAGTTAGAGGACTTTAAATTCATAGGATAAAGCCCCCAACTTGTTTTATTGTTTTTGCTTCTGATACAAGATGTTAGCCCCCAGATGGAGGGAATCGAGGGAACTCTAGAGTGAGAGCTAGTAATTTTTCTGCCTAACTGGTCTTCAGAACTATTCAAACTTTAAATTAGCCAATGTTCTTTATAGCATATATAGTAAGGGTAAATAATATTATTGCTTCTATTTGCACAATAGAATTCCTATACTTATTACTGATTCTTGATAAGGAGAATGATATTTTTAAATTTAGTGCTTTTTCTTCTACAAAAACTCAAGTTATATTTTTAAGTTTGTTCTTTTTTTGTCAAAATATTAAAATTACCAAAAATATTTAAACTTTCTTTACTGCAAAAATGTCTTTAGTTTAAATAATTATCTTTTTAAAATAAGAAAGTTTTCCAAAAAGTGCATATTGCATATCTTCCCTATGGGTTCGATATTCAGGTCTTAATCAAAAAGTCCTATATTACTTGATAATGATACATATACTTGCGTAGTATCCCAATATATATAAATTAAAAGTTAAATTCTTATTTTTCTTCAAGATCAAATTTTTTGTTTTGTTGCAAAATAAGGAAATATAAGTGAAAATTATAATCAGAATTATTGTTATGTTGTTGCATATAAGCAGTTTCGGGATCAGCTATCCCCTAAGATGTCTCACCATAACATTCTCAAAATCAATATCGTGTTGAAATTTCCTCTACTGGTATTCATCATTATAAGTATTTGTTGCTCCAATCTCTCCCAACTGACTCTGAATATTAATTATGTCCATTTGTTGAATCATGAGTTGGTCCATAATGTTTTCTAATGATGCAGGGTGAGAAGTAGATGCCCCTGTAGATGATGTAGAGGGTTTATCCCTTCTTCCCCCTCTATATTAAACAAATGATTCAACTTTGTGAATCATATGCATCCCAATAGAATTATGTGGTTGTAATCTTTATTCATTTCTATGGGACTCTACTCCTGATTGTTCACAAAAGTGAAAATTAGAGCAGGGTATCCCAAACCACTATTTGCAGAGCTATCGCTCTACTTCGAGCACGATGAACTATAAGTTCACCAACATTTATTGCTTTCATGTTCTGAATGCAATAGTTCAACACAGCTCTATCTTTCATAACAACAGCAAGATGATTCATTGGCAATAATCTAGCAGAAATAAAGTGATGTCATACCTTTGACTGGATAGTCAAGCACGGAAGTTAACTATCTTGTTATTCTTAATCTTCTACTCTCCTTTTTCATTAGTTAGATAAGAAATTATTTGATCCAATGATGAATCAGTCACCACAAATGCAACATATTCATCAAAAAATACATTCCTCAGCCCATAAAAAGTTTTGATCCAACCAACAGTAAATTCAACCTGTTTACCTCTAACTAGTATGTGGTCACCATTAGTGAACCTCAAGTTAGCGTATAACTCCTGAATCATGGGAAAAATCGCTACTACAATAAAGTAGTAGAATCTTTCCCAATTTCTGGCAAGGATCAATCTTTCGATCTCGCCACCCGGTTTTGCAAATGCTCGCTCTTGGATCAATCTTCTAGTCTCCATTTGAGTATTGTAACTATGTTGGGCCTTGAAGTTAATAAAACTTCGTGAATCAAAATCTTCGGATGGCCTTCCTCTCTTAATTCTGGGAGGCATTAGAAATTCTATGAAAATCTAAATAAATTCTAAATAAATTACTAACTCAAAAATCTAGTTCCTTAAGCAAGATTATTTGGTAAAAACTTTTCACCATGAGTTTTCTTCAAGATTTTTCTTTAAAAATCCCAAATTTTAGATTTTCCATAACCTAGAAAAAATCTATCATGAAAATAAAAAATTTCTTAGTTAAAGTGAAGCTCTTACCAAGAGAAGATGAAATCTTTGATTTTTGGCCTCCAAAATCTTCTCTACCGTCCTCAATAAGAAGCCATATGTCAAGGTTTAGAGGTAGGAGATGACCCAAGCAGAGAAAATGGAGCTTGTCCGTGTGATTTCACGGTTTTTTAGGCAATCTAGCGTGTTCAGGTTTTTGGCGGATCATGCGCCCGCGCTCTATAAATTGACACATAATGCTACAGAGCTTAAATTCACCAGAATTTGGTTTCTGTGAAAATCTGTTGCATATCCCTTTACCTTGACCTCTAATTAACTCAAATAAACATTTCTAAGTATATATAAACATCATTCTAACACCAAAATTTCATAAACAACATAAAACTCACATTTATAAATAAAATCTGCGCTAATAAGAACTAACANGAGGATTTGTAGTGTGTGTAGAGAGTATTGTAAGAGAAAGGAAGAGGAGATTCAAAGGAACTTCAAGAGTTTTGTGGAGAAGATTTGAGATAAATTTTTATCTTTTTGACTACATTTGATTTAAATTTAGACTTCTTGTTTGTTTGCATGATTTCTACTTTCAAACTTAAGTGTAGTTGTGATTTCACCATGAATTCATAGTAGTTTTCTTTATCTTTTTCCTTAAAATGATAAGTGATTAGGTGTTGTATAGAAGTTATGTGAAGTATTAATCTTTAATATTGGGATAATTTGTGATGATTTTAAACCTTGTACTTCATTTACTTCTTGATTTGGCCAATTTAGATGTTAATATTTGTTTTGAGAACATGTAGGATCCAAGATGGTATTGTCTAAATCAACTAATGATAAGAATCACATGAGATGTATGGATGAGAATGTAATTTATATGATTGAGTGCAAATAAATAGGGAAATAAACTTTGAAGGGTCTGAAATTAGGGACTTTAGAGTGACAAGCTAAAGCCCCCAATTTGGTTTATAATTTTAGATTTTGATGCGAGATGCTAGCCCCCACGTGGAGGGAGAAGTAAGAACTCTTGAGTGAGAGCTAGCATCTTCCATATCAAGCCTGTCTTCAAGATTATTCAAACTTTAAACCAACCAATATTCCTTATAACATCTCTATTAAGGGTAAAGNCCCCACGTGGAGGGAGAAGTAAGAACTCTTGAGTGAGAGCTAGCATCTTCCATATCAAGCCTGTCTTCAAGACTATTCAAACTTTAAACCAACCAATATTCCTTATAACATCTCTATTAAGGGTAAAAAATACTATTGCTCCTATTTGGCACAACTCATTTTGATTACTTCTACAACAGAATTCCTATACTTGTTATTGATTCATGATAAGGAAAAAAATATTTTATTTATATTGCTTTCATCTTACAAATATCTAATTAAATTTAATTAGTTGTTTACTTTACTTTCAATTATAAAAAAATTAATAAAAAGAATCAAACTTTCATTCATATTATTGCATCTATAGTTTGAGTAAGAATATTTTGTAAAATAAAATTTGTTATCTAATTTCTTCTGATTTAGTTGCATATTGTATGTCTCCCCGTGAGTTCGATATTTAGGGCTTAATAAAAAATTCTTTAATTACTTGAAAATGATGTGTATACTTGTGTAGTATCTTATATTTAAATATAATAATTATATTCCNCCATTAGCAAATTCATATCATTTTCATCTCCCATTCCAATATATTTGCAATAGACTTCATGATCCATCGGCTTCCAAGGAAGAAGCACTTTTTCCCAACTTTCATAAGGTACTTGCGATTGACTGCACAACAGGAAAATAGTGGATGAATGTCCAAGTCCAGTTGCAAATCCATTCATAATTAAACCCAAAACTAATTTACAATTATGGTTCCAATATCAACTGGTTTTTCGGTTTGAATACAACAATTTAAAATAGCACACTCCTTCGTTACCTTACCAATCTTCATGGTGGGCAGTAATTTTGATGCAATAAAGAAGTGCCATGCCTTAGAAGTATGATTTAACAATGATGACAAAGATCTTACATGTCCATCATCTCTGGCCTCCCAATTCGCATCTTCATCCGTAAGGTATCGGTAGAGTTCATTCATATTCTCTCTCGTAGGGGTAAAATTCGCATAATGGTAGATAGGCACATTCTCAGTCATAAACATGTTGTTTATTCTTAAAGGAGTGAACTGCACAAACCTGCCTCACACATAGATTGTTCCTTGGTTGATCCCATGAAGATTTGCATAAAACTCTTTCACTACAGAGACATCAACAACGATAGTAGTGTAGCAAAGAACTTCCCAATGCCTTTGCANCTGCACAAACCTGCCTCACACATAGATTGTTCCTTGGTTGATCCCATGAAGATTTGCATAAAACTCTTTCACCACAGAGACATCAACAACGACAGTAGTGTAGCAAAGAACTTCCCAATGCCTTTCAACAATCTCTTCCACTCGAGTATTTAGTGTGTTGAATCCTCGATTCAATAATCCCCTTTCTTTGATTAGCCTCTTCTTCACTAGAAGTTGATCATGCAATTTGTGAGCATCAAAATTGACATACTTTCTCCAGTTGAAAATTCTAAATCTCGCAGTATTTTTGGAGAGGGAAGCAATTAGATTTGAAATCTAGTGGTTTTTCCCTCANATTCTAAATCTCGCAGTATTTTTGGAGAGGGAAGCAATTAGATTTGAAATCTAGTGGTTTTTCCCTCATTTTTCCCCTTAAAATAGACTTACGATTCCATTTGTAGGAGCTTTAACAAGAAGAAACTACAAAAAATTGCCAAAAATAGCCTTTTAAAACGTTTTAGTCATTTTCGTCGCCGCAGCGCATTATGCGCCAATCTGGCGCATCATGTGCTAGTTCCAAAAAACAACATTATTTTGATTTTGATCCAATAAATTCTCAATTTTTTCTTAAAATAAATAAATAAAGATGTTTCTAAATATTTTTACAAATGCATGGACTATATAAAGACCTAAAAATATTTCACACGCACAAAAAAACTTAAAAGCCAACTAAACAATGATTCTTATGGGTTGTCTCCCACAAAGCGCTTGGTTTAATGTTGTTAGCCCGACATTCACAGTCTTTATTCCGGGTGACCCAATGTTACAATTTTCTTAAAAACTGATCTTTGACCATCAAAATATGGTTTTAATCTGTGCCCATTCACTTTAAATATTCTTCCAGTCTTGGGGTCTTCAATATTAATTACTCCATAGGGATAGACTTTTATAACTCTGAATAGCCCTTTCCACCTAGACTTTAATTTTCCAGGAAATAATTTCAATCTTGTATTGTATAATAAAACTTCCTACCCAGGTTCAAATTCTCTTTTTATTATCTTCTGATCATGATATTCTTTCATCTTTTCCTTATAAATCCTCGCATTAACGTAAGATTCATTCTTAATTTCCTCAAGCTCATTCAATTGCAATAATCTTTTCTCACCAGCTTCTTTCAAACTAAAATTGAATTCTTTTATAGCCCAATAAGCTTTATGCTCCAATTCAACTGACAAGTGACAAGTCTTCCCAAAAAAATAATCTATATGGGGACATTTCTATATGTGTCTCATAAGCAGTCTTATATGCCCACAATGTCATATCTAATCTAACAGATCAATCCATTTTATTAGGATTAAAACTCTTTTCCAAAATTCTCTTAATTTCACGATTAGATACTTCTGCTAAACCACTAGTCTGTAATGATAAGTTGTTACAATTTTATGGATTATATTATATTTTTCCACCAATCTTGCAACTGTTGCATTTCTAAACTGAGACCCTCCATCAGTAATGTTTACTCTTGGCATTCAATTTCTTGTAAAAATATTTTTAATTAAAAATTTTGAAACACTCTCAGCATCACATCTAGGTAAAATGATTGCTTTAATCCATTTCNCCAATAAAATCCAGATTGCAAAATTTTATGAACAGTTCAATCACTCCCAAAATGACCTCCAAAATAAGAATCATGACNATATATATATATATATATATATATATATATATATATATATATATATATATATATATATATATATTAACATCTGTAAATAGAGTATGCCAATAAAATCCAGATTGCAAAATTTTATGAACAGTTCAATCACTCCCAAAATGACCTCCAAAATAAGAATCATGACTNCAGTTCATATGATTGAGTGCAAATAAAAAAGGAAATATTCATTAAAGGGTGTAGAGTTAGAGGACTTTAAATTCATAGGATAAAGCCCCCAACTTGTTTTATTGTTTTTGCTTCTGATACAAGATGTTAGCCCCCAGATGGAGGGAATCGAGGGAACTCTAGAGTGAGAGCTAGTAATTTTTCTGCCTAACTGGTCTTCAGAACTATTCAAACTTTAAATTAGCCAATGTTCTTTATAGCATATATAGTAAGGGTAAATAATATTATTGCTTCTATTTGCACAATAGAATTCCTATACTTATTACTGATTCTTGATAAGGAGAATGATATTTTTAAATTTAGTGCTTTTTCTTCTACAAAAACTCAAGTTATATTTTTAAGTTTGTTCTTTTTTTGTCAAAATATTAAAATTACCAAAAATATTTAAACTTTCTTTACTGCCAAAATGTCTTTAGTTTAAATAATTATCTTTTTAAAATAAGAAAGTTTTCCAAAAAGTGCATATTGCATATCTTCCCTATGGGTTCGATATTCAGGTCTTAATCAAAAAGTCCTATATTACTTGATAATGATACATATACTTGCGTAGTATCCCAATATATATAAATTAAAAGTTAAATTCTTATTTTTCTTCAAGATCAAATTTTTTGTTTTGTTGCAAAATAAGGAAATATAAGTGAAAATTATAATCAGAATTATTGTTATATTGTTGCATATAAGCAGTTTCGGGATCAGCTATCCCCTAAGATGTCTCACCATAACATTCTCAAAATCAATATCGTGTTGAAATTTCCTCTACTGGTATTCATCATTATAAGTATTTGTTGCTCCAATCTCTCCCAACTGACTCTGAATATTAATTATGTCCATTTGTTGAATCATGAGTTGGTCCATAATGTTTTCTAATGATGCAGGGTGAGAAGTAGATGCCCCTGTAGATGATGTAGAGGGTTTATCCCTTCTTCCCCCTCTATATTAAACAAATGATTCAACTTTGTGAATCATATGCATCCCAATAGAATTATGTGGTTGTAATCTTTATTCATTTCTATGGGACTCTACTCCTGATTGTTCACAAAAGTGAAAATTAGAGCAGGGTATCCCAAACCACTATTTGCAGAGCTATCGCTCTACTTCGAGCACGATGAACTATAAGTTCACCAACATTTATTGCTTTCATGTTCTGAATGCAATAGTTCAACACAGCTCTATCTTTCATAACAACAGCAAGATGATTCATTGGCAATAATCTAGCAGAAATAAAGTGATGTCATACCTTTGACTGGATAGTCAAGCACGGAAGTTAACTATCTTGTTATTCTTAATCTTCTACTCTCCTTTTTCATTAGTTAGATAAGAAATTATTTGATCCAATGATGAATCAGTCACCACAAATGCAACATATTCATAAAAAAATACATTCCTCAGCCCATAAAAAGTTTTGATCCAACCAACAGTAAATTCAACCTGTTTACCTCTAACTAGTATGTGGTCACCATTAGTGAACCTCAAGTTAGCGTATAACTCCTGAATCATGGGAAAAATCGCTACTACAATAAAGTAGTAGAATCTTTCCCAATTTCTGGCAAGGATCAATCTTTCAATCTCGCCACCCGGTTTTGCAAATGCTCGCTCTTGGATCAATCTTCTAGTTNAATCATGGGAAAAATCGCTACTACAATAAAGTAGTAGAATCTTTCCCAATTTCTGGCAAGGATCAATCTTTCGATCTCGCCACCCGGTTTTGCAAATGCTCGCTCTTGGATCAATCTTCTAGTCTCCATTTGAGTATTGTAACTATGTTGGGCCTTGAAGTTAATAAAACTTCGTGAATCAAAATCTTCGGATGGCCTTCCTCTCTTAATTCTGGGAGGCATTAGAAATTCTATGAAAATCTAAATAAATTCTAAATAAATTACTAACTCAAAAATCTAGTTCCTTAAGCAAGATTATTTGGTAAAAACTTTTCACCATGAGTTTTCTTCAAGATTTTTCTTTAAAAATCCCAAATTTTAGATTTTCCATAACCTAGAAAAAATCTATCATGAAAATAAAAAATTTCTTAGTTAAAGTGAAGCTCTTACCAAGAGAAGATGAAATCTTTGATTTTTGGCCTCCAAAATCTTCTCTACCGTCCTCAATAAGAAGCCATATGTCAAGGTTTAGAGGTAGGAGATGACCCAAGCAGAGAAAATGGAGCTTGTCCGTGTGATTTCACNACCGTCCTCAATAAGAAGCCATATGTCAAGGTTTAGAGGTAGGAGATGACCCAAGCAGAGAAAATGGAGCTTATCCGTGTGATTTCATGGTTTTTTAGGCAATCTAGCGTGTTCAGGTTTTTGGCGGATCATGCGCCCGCGCTCTATAAATTGACACATAATGCTACAGAGCTTAAATTCACCAGAATTTGGTTTCTGTGAAAATCTGTTGCATATCCCTTTACCTTGACCTCTAATTAACTCAAATAAACATTTCTAAGTATATATAAACATCATTCTAACACCAAACTTTCATAAACAACATAAAACTCACATTTATAAATAAAATCTGCGCTAATAAGAACTAACGNAAATGATCCTTCATTGTGGCAGAATTTAATTTTCTATAACCTATGCAGATTCTCCAACCAGTGACATGTCTTTTTTTCTATTAAGTCACAAAAAGAGGTTACAAGTCTAAGGTGGGGGGCATTGAAGTTGTCCCCCTGAAGCAAAAAAAATGAGGGAAGGAGAAAGATAGGTGGAAACAATCACCATTTAAGATTCAGCTCCATTGATAGCTAAGAAATTTGTTGGTCTGTTTCCATCCCTGTACATAAAAGATAAATAGACCTTTGTCTCAATGAGTAATTGTTGTATCTGGGTGATCCACTGCTGTATGTGCCAAGGGCGAGTGTATTTGCCTATCATGTAGTCCACAAGCTAAGAAGAGTCCAATTCAACCAGTGACTTGTCTTGTTAATATTAATTCATTATGCTCATTTTTCACTATAGTCACATCTCCTTTCTTTGGAACACAATGAATTGGACTTACCCAAGCACTATTTGAAATAGGATATATTCTTCCAGAATGGAACCATTTTAAAATTTCTTTCTTCACAACTTCTTTCATCATAAGATTTAATCTTCTTTGAGGATCAGCTCTTGGTTTATGTTGATCAACTAATAAAATTCTATTCATATAAATTGAAGGATTGATTCATTTAATATCAGCTAATGTCCATCTAAAGGCTTTCTTATATTTTTTTCAAAGTTACCAACAACTGTTATTCTTGTGTATCAGTTAATTTTGAGGATATTATAACAGGTAATATTAATAAATTTCCTAAGAATGCATACTTCAAATGTGTAGGAAGGGTTTTAAGTTCTAGTTTGGGAGGTTTCTCAATAGATAAAATCAAATTCTTGTTACATTCTANTGTCCTAAAAAGCTCCTAACTCCTCTTACTGTAGTAGGTGGAGGTAGGTTTGATATAACATGTATTTTTGCAAAATCTACTTCCATGCCATGTTCTAAAATTTTATGTCTAAGCACAATTCCTCCTGCAACCATGAATTGACATTTTTACCAATTCAATACGAGATTAGTCTTTTCACAACATTCAAAAACTTTTGCTAAATGATTTAAACATATTTTGAATAAAGTTCCAAATACAGAAAAATCATCCATAAAGAATTTAATCTNCGAGATTAGTCTTTTCACAACATTCAAAAACTTTTGCTAAATGATTTAAACATATTTTGAATAAAGTTCCAACAACAGAAAAATCATCCATAAAGAATTTATTCTCTTTTTTAATCAAATAACTGAAAATTGACATCATACATCTTTGAAATATTACAGGTGCATTACATAATCCAAAGGGCATTCATCGAAAAGCAAACGTTCCATAAGGACTAGTAAATGTTTTTTTCTCTTGATCCTCTTGAGCAATAGGTATTTGATTGTAATCGATACATCCATCTAGAAAACAAAAGTATTTGTTCTCAGCCAATCTATCCAACATCTTGTCTAAAAAGGGTAAAGGAAAATGATCCTTCATTGTGGCAGAATTTAATTTTCTATAACCTATGCAGATTCTCCAACCAGTGACATGTCTTGTTTTCTATTAAGTCACTAAAAGAGGTTACAAGTCTAAGGTGGGGGCATTGAAGTTGTCCCCCTGAAACAAAAAAAATGAGGGAAGGAGAAAGATAGGTGGAAACAATCACCATTTAAGATTAAGCTCCATTGATAGCTAAGAAATTTGTTGGTCTGTTTCCATCCCTGTACATAAAAGAGAAATAGACCTTTGTCTCAATGAGTAATTGTTGTATCTGGGTGATCCACTGCTATATGTGCCAAGGGCGAGTGTATTTGCCTATCATGTAGTCCACAAGCTAAGAAGAGTCCAATTCAACCAGTGACTTGTCTTGTTAATATTAATTCATTATGCTCATTTTTCACTATAGTCACATCTCCTTTCTTTGGAACACAATGAATTGGACTTACCCAAGCACTATTTGAAATAGGATATATTCTTCCAGAATGGAACCATTTTAAAATTTCTTTATTCACAACTTCTTTCATCATAAGATTTAATCTTCTTTGAGGATTAGCTCTTGGTTTATGTTGATCAACTAATAAAATTCTATGCATATAAATTGAAGGATTGATTCCTTTAATATCAGCTAATGTCCATCTAAAGGCTTTCTTATATTTTTTTCAAAGTTACCAACAACTGTTATTCTTGTGTATCAGTTAATTTTGAGGATATTATAACAGGTAATATTAATAAATTTCCTAAGAATGCATACTTCAAATGTGTAGGAAGAGTTTTAAGTTCTAGTTTGGGAGGTTTCTCAATAGATAAAATCAAATTCTTGTTACTTTCTGTATGATCTAACATTTCAAATTTTTCTTAAACATAATCCAAATCTTCTTTACTCATTTTCATAGATTCATCTTGAATTTTATCCTCATCTTGATATTTCATTGATTCCTTTTCAAAATCGCTTTCAAGAGTCTTCTTAACATATTCATGGCTTAAATATTTGTTCATATCCTTCTAAAGCATTCAATCTCTTGTTATTTTGCAAGGCATCTCATTGATTTTGCAATATTAAATGTAACCTCTTGATCACTAACTCTCATAGTTAGTTCTTCTTCCGACACATCTATCAAAGCTCTTCCAGTGGCTACGAATGGTCTTCCTAAAATGTTAGGAATTTCTTTATCTTCCTTCATATCTAATATAATAAAGTCCACTGGAAAGATAAATTTATCATCCTTAACTAAAACATCTTCTAGAACTCCTTTAGGATAGGTAATCAAACGATCAACTAACTGAAGAGTTACAGTTATAGGTGAAATATCTCTTAAGCCCAACCTTCTAAAAATCGATAATGACATAAGATTAATACTGTCTCCTAAATCACATAAAGCTTTTCTATAAAATTGTTTGGTAATAGCACAAGGAATTGTAAAACCTTCAGAATCTTTAAGTTTTCAAGAAGCTTTTTCTGAATTATAGTGCNAGAGTTACAGTTATAGGTGAAATATCTCTTAAGCCCAACCTTCTAAAAATCGATAATGACATAAGATTAATATTGTCTCCTAAATCACATAAAGCTTTTCTATAAAATCGTTTGGTAATAGCACAAGGAATTGTAAAACCTTCGGAATCTTTAAGTTTTCAAGAAGCTTTTTCTGAATTATAGTGTTACACTCTTCACTGAGTGCAACAGTCTAATTATCTATAAACTTTCTTTTCTAATTAAGTATATCCTTCATGAACTTCACATAACTTGACATTTGTTCTAAAGCTTCAATAAATAGAATGTTTATCGTTAATTTTCTCAAAGTTTCCACAAATTTAGAATATTTGTTGTCTCTGTTTTTCTACTTCAATTTTTGAGGAAATGAAGGTGGTGGTCTTCGTACAAAGATTTTCATTGGTTTCATAGGACTTTCTGCTTCAAAATGAAAATCTTCACCCAATTTTTCATTCTCCACCTCATCTTTTTCAATTACAACTTCTTATTGAACTCTGTTATCTAATTCTTTTCCACTTCTTAGTTGAATAGCTTTAATTTGCTCTTTATTCNAAAATGAAAATCTTCACCCAATTTTTCATTCTCCACCTCATCTTTTTCAATTACAACTTCTTATTGAACTCTATTATCTAATTCTTTTCCACTTCTTAGTTGAATAGCTTTAATTTGCTCTTTATTTTGATCTTTAGGTCTTACATCAACATTTCTAGGCAATGTTCCTGAAGGTCTATTACTAAGTGTGGTAGCAATATATCCCAATTAATTTTCCATGTTTCTAATTGCAGCTCCATGACTTTGTAATTGACTTCCCATTTGCAATATCAATTCTTCCATTGNTTTTCCATGTTTCTAATTGCAGCTCCATGACTTTGTAATTGACTTCCCATTTGCAATATCAATTCTTCCATTTATAACTTTTTCTCCTCGCTCTGCAAATTATTAAAACATGGGGGGTAATAAGGTTTATAAGCTTGATTCCCTTGATTGTTGGAGTTTCCCAATGGGTTCACAGTATTGTTTCCCTATTGCAGATTTGCAACATTAGAATTATGGTTACTCCAACTAAAGTTTGGATGATTCTTCCAACCATGATTATAATAATTGGAATAAGGATTCTTAGAATGATTGTTTATTGCATTTAAAGTCTCAAAAGAATATTAAGATTCTATCATTTGTCCCAATAAGTTTTCCTCAGGCACATGTGTTGTATAATAACAATTCATTCCATATTGATCTATCTTCTTTGATATAGCAGTTATTTGGCCAGCTAACATATATATTGCATCAAAATCATGAATACTAGCTACTCTTCTTGGATTTACCCTTTTAGAGGGCTATTAAAAATTATTAGTAGCCATCTCTTTAATTAATGAATATGCTTCATCGAATGGTTTTGACATTAATGATCCACCAACAACAGTGTCAATTATTGATCTAAGAGATCGAAGCAACCCATTATAAAAAGTTTGAATTATTAACCAATCTAGCAACGCATGGTGTGAACACTTTCTAAGGAGATCTTTAAATCTTTCTCAGGCTTCATAAATTGATTCCCCTTCAAACTGACAAAAAGATGTGATATCATTTCTAAGCTTAGCAGTTTTTTAAGGTGGGAAATATTTTGATAAGAGATTTGTGACAAATCTCCCCATGTTCTGATAGATCCAGGTGCTAATGAATTTAACCACATCATAGCTTTATTCCTTAGTGAAAAAGGAAAAAATCTAAGCCTGACAACATCATTCGACACTCCATCATATCTAATTGTAGCATACAATTCTAGAAAACTAGCAAGGTGTAAATTAGGATCTTCAGTTGGTGTTCCTCCAAACTGATTGTTTTATACCATTTGGATAATAGCAAGTTTAAGCTCAAATGAATTAGCAGCTACAACAGGGTTTTGTATACTCAATTGAATTTTATCTGCTGTAGAATTAACATTATCTCTTAAAGGTCTCTGATGATGTTCATTTTGATTTCCAACATTACCTAAATTGCAAGCCNCTAATTGTAGCATACAATTCTAGAAAACTAGCAAGGTGTAAATTAGGATCTTCAGTTGGTGTTCCTCCAAACGGATTGTTTTATACCATTTGGATAATAGCAGGTTTAAGCTCAAATGAATTAGCAGCTACAATAGGGTTTTGTATACTCAATTGAATTTAATCTGCTGTAGAATTAACACTATCTCTTAAAGGTCTCTGATGATGTTCATTTTGATTTCCAACATTACCTAAATTGCAAGCTTATTTGCTAAACTGATATATTTCTTTTTGTTATTTTAGAATTTTTCTAATAGTTCTCTCTAATTCAGAATCGTAAGATACTTAATTTTTCAGATCTTACACTACACATAAACAAATAAAGCAAGTAATTAAAAATAAGCCAACACACTTAAATAAAAAAAAATGTTCAAAACTAAACTACAAACACTCTTTTTTATATTTTTATAATAAAATAAAATAACTTACTAATACTACTTTCTGTTACTTCCCCGACAACGGTGTCAAAAACTTGATGCATGTAGATTTAGTATGTAAATTTTATGAAAATACCTTTTATGAAAATATTTTATCTTTAAATCTCTTTTTAAACTGTCAAATCCCCTTTAAAATCAATGCAATTATATGTATCGTTCAAGTAATAAATGACTCTAATGTAGTCCTAGATATCGATACCACAAAGAAGTTGGAAAAACCTATAAGTAAATTCTTAAAATTATTTTATAACTTAAAAATAAAAAAAATAAAAGAAAAGTGCAAAGTTTGAATATTAATTACTAAATTGAATGTTATATAAAATGCAGTCAAAAAATAAAGTTAACCAACTAAAAACTAAACTTTCAAAAGAAAAATTACAAAAACTAAACAAAGTTTTTGTTGATAGAAGGTTCAAATTTAAGAAAACATCATTCCTCTATACAATGAGTATATAGATTGTGAAGAAATTAAAATCATTTAAAATATATATAAAAGTTGTTTTGTGCCAAATAGGAGCAATCCTATTCTTTACCCTCTTCTGAGTGCTATAAAGAATATTGACTAATCCAAAGTTTGGTTCCCAATTTCGTGGTTAGGCTGAGAGGATACCGGCTGCCACTTCAGAGCTCCCACTACTCCCTCCTTTGAGGGCTAACAATCTTGCATCAGTTTCTAATCAACTAGATCAAATTGGGGATTTTAATCTGTCACCTTAAAATCTCCAATTCTACATCCAATAAAGTATATTACCCTATTTATTTGCACCCAATTTCATGGATGACATACTCTCTCATGAAATCAAATGTGACTCTCCCCCTATTGTAGAAATCATAAATATTTTTAGAATATATGATTCTCAACATGTTTTAACATGTCAATTGGCCAGATAGATAAGTAAAAGAAGATCAGAGTTCAAATCGTCACAAATTATTAGCATTTAAAATCATAGAAAACAAAATCAATTCTTCAGAAAACCATATCTCAATGTTGGGAGAAGGATAAAAAAGACTACTCAGATTTCATGAGTAGGATATAATAAAACACCGATTTCATATATAAAAACNCATTTAAAATCATAGAAAACAAAATCAATTCTTCAGAAAACCATATCTCAATGTTGGGAGAAGGATAAAAAATACTACTCAGATTTCATGAGTAGGATATAATAAAACACCGATTTCATATATAAAAATAAGTTTACAAAATAAAAGAAATAAAAAAAACACGCAACTTATCTCATAATCCTTCCTAAGCAAATCCCTAAAAGTTCTCTTCAAGCCTTTCTTTCTTTATAAGCACACTCAATTCTCTCTTAGAAGTGTAATGAAGAACAAATCTCTCACATTCCCTCTCGTCTTACAACCTTAGAAGAAAATCTCCTCTTCTCTTTTATCCTTGCCTTTCACGCCACCCACTTTCTCTCCTTTTCGTCCCCCCTTCAACCACCTTTGAAGTCTTGGAAGTCTTCTTCTTTTATTAGGGGATACCTCCTTTCAAAATGAATTTAAAATTTCCTTCAAAATTCAACTCTTTTGAATTCAAAAGATGTGTCATTTGATCCGAGAGACATATCCCTTCATAAAAGAACCTTCTAAAGCGTTTAGATGAATTAAATCACTCCAAGGGGTGTGTAGAACAAGTGTCCCTTTGAAAAATCATGAAAAATTCATCTTGAATCGCCTTAATCTGCAAAAAGTTGTCTCTGCATCATGCGCCAGCTCTCTGTCAAACGACGCATCATGTGACAGAATTCCAAAATATGTTGTTTTCNGAAAAATTCATCTTGAATCGCCTTAATCTGCAAAAAGTTGTCTCTGCATCATGCGCCAGCTCTCTGTCAAACAACGCATCATGTGACAGAATTCCAAAATATGTTGTTTTAGTCTTTTTTGCTATTTTTGCTCCAAATTCCTAAAAATGATATACCTGCAACAAAAACATGAAAATACCCTTCTTTAAAGTGCAATATCATAATAAAATATAAAATATGTACTTAAAATAATATATTAATTGGGTGTATCAAAATCCCCCAAACTTAAATGTTACTTGTCCTCAAGTGACACTTTTACTAAATAAAAACATATGACTTAGGAAAGAGATTTACTTTTAACTTATATGCTTTAGTTTAATAAATAGAGTAGCAAAATTTAAGAAGAACCTTTAATAACCTAGATTCAAACTCTAAGTCTAAATATACTTAGTAATCAAGTTTAAGTTTTCTGAATCTATATTCAATTCAAGAAGAATTGCAATTTGTCATNCTAAATAAAAACATATGACTTAGGAAAGAGATTTACTTTTAACTTATATGCTTTAGTTTAATAAATAGAGTACCAAAATTTAAGAAGAACCTTTAAAATCCTAGATTCAAACTCTAAGTCTAAATATACTTAGTAATCAAGTTTAAGTTTTCTGAATCTATGATGAAGCTTAAATCATACTAGCTGAAATCTGTTCTCTATCTTATCCATGTACTTGNATTTGTCATATTAAGGACATTTAGAACATTCATATGAAAAAGAAATTCATGAAAACTTTATTAGGAATGCTACTAATATTCCAATACAAGTTTAGAAAATGTAATAAAGCTCCTTCTTTAAGTAAATTCAAGTGAAGCCAATTTTTGATTAGGCATCTCCTCAAGCTTCTCCTCACCTATTTTAGTTTTCTTTTCTTTTCTTTTCTTTTCTTTTCTTTTCTTTTCTTTTTCATTTTTTTTTGGATCTTTTCAATTATTTCTTTTTTTTTCTTTTTCAAGTGAGGATTACTATATCTGGATAACTTTTAATAATTTTGAACTTCACTATCCTCTTCTTAAAGTTAAAACTCTATATCTTTCATCACTTTATAAATTCATATTAGTTTATGATTTTTCATAAAATCTCATTCTTTTCTTCTTACATGAAACTCTAAAATTCTTAATACTTTAAAATTGAAGCCAAACCATAAGATAGCTTAGAAAGTCACCAAGGTTATCCATCCACAACATTTGTTAGTTTGGTCCATTTCGATTCCAAAAATAATTTTTCCTATTCAATCTTTCCTATTTGATATTTCTTAGTTCGACCTTGGGAGCCCTAAAGTTTAAAATCTTGAAGAAAATAAATCAAGAGTTTTCTTACATGACTTCGATCATTTAAGATGTAATTAACTATAGGGGCTTACCTTTATAGGAAACTTTAGAACCCATGTAATATAAACCCTATATAATTTTTCATATTAGAAAGGGGAACTTTTCTGTCAACATAAATGTTTCACAGACAAAAAAATATGTCATAAATTCTTTAATTTAGTTAATTAAGTCTCACTAATAAGTAACGTGTCTATTCCCCATGATAAATGCATAACTTGTAGTGTTGTGCTTGTTTATTTAAACTATTGTCTGTATGAGATTAGTCAGGTCTCATATTTTCAAAATTTAAAATGCTACTTTTCAAAATTATATATACATATTAAATTAAATATATTTTAAATCAATAACTCTCACATGTTGATGACCAACATGAACTACTTAAAACTTATGAGGGTGTCATAGTAGTTCCTACGTGCTCACCCATGATTAGGTCAACTGCTATCATGACATCTTTTGCTCTGGGTACCACTGAGTTGATTCTTGCTCAAATGCTTAGCAAGAAGGTTTGGAGGACTAAGAACTAAAGGCTGCAGTCTTAACAAAAAATTCAAGCACAAATCTTGACACCATTTATGGTTTCATCCTATGATGAAGCTTAAATCATACTAGCTGAAATCTGTTCTCTATCTTATCCATGTACTTAGATCATGTCTCAGATCAGATTATCAAAAGGATGCCTTTTCATCTTAAAAATTTAGTGCATTATAAGTCTTCAGTGTTAGTTAACAATAATACAATTGATCTTCTGGCTCCAAGAATTGTGGGAGTGGGCCATTCTCTAAATGGGAAGGGGCCCGTTACCAAAAAGAAATTCCTTGAAAGGATTTCCCACACTATTGAGGAATTGATTCAAGACTTTTTGTACTTCCCACAGGGTCATCACAACATAAGACCAAAATATTCTTATCATCCCATTATAAAGTCTAAATTCCTTCCATCTATTGTATAGACTACAAAACTAACTGAAGTATCTCCANTACTTCCCACAGGGTCATCACAACATAAGACCAAAATATTCTTATCATCCCATTATAAAGTCTAAATTCCTTTCATCTATTGTACAGACTACAAAACTAACTGAAGTATCTCCGATAACCTTCGGCGTGACACTCGAAGCTTATGTTGCTTTGAATCCTATTTTAGCAGCTCCATGACCCAAGAAAAATATGTTGAGATTTTCATACCTATTTTATACTGTTTTTAATGATATTACACTTTAAAGAAAGGGATTTTTGATGTTTTGTTGTAGGAATAATGAATTAGGGACATTGGAGCAAAAATATATGAAAGGGAGCGAATTTGGAGCGAAAAGGACCAAAATGTGGAAATTTGAACTAGGCCGCCGACTGCGCCCTCGACCCCGCCGACGGCGAGTTTTTCCCAAGGCTACAGGACAAAATTCTTTAGAAGTTCGCCGATGGCACCTTCGAGGCCGCCAACGGCGAGATCGACGGTTATGCCTACTCAAGCTTTGGATAAGGTCAATTTTTGAAGGGATGTTTAGGCAACTCTTAGGAAAGCTCATCTACAACTTTAAAAGACTATTTTGGCAGAAAATTGGAGAGCTTGGAGAAGGAGGGAAAGAATCTAGGGAGTAAAGGAAGTGCTAGGGAGAGTTCCTAGAGATTAGAATGGTTCCAGTATTATGAGGAATTCTTTGAGAGATTGTAAGAGTGGAGAGAAAGTGAGAGATTTCTTCCTCCTAGCTACTTCGAAGAGGAATTCTGTGTGCTGTAAAGAAAGGAAGAGATTCAGAGGAACTTTGAGGAGTGTTCTTGGGGAGAAACTAGAGATAAGTTTTTTACTTATTATAGTTTGTATGACTTTGATTTTATATATGAATTCTGAGTTTTGTTGTGTTTTTCCCTTGTGATCTGAGTAGTTTTCTCTGTCTTTATGCTTGTCTTGAGATTTGTGAAATGGTGATTTAAATTGGTGAAGCCATGAAAAGGTTTAAGAAATTGTGATGATCTTTTCACTTCAATCTTAATTTACTTTCAATCTGGCCAATTGATTTGTTAAAATATGTTGAGTTTTACAACTAAAGTGAAGATTACATCCAACATTCAGGGAGGTCAAAGCCCTTGAAAGTTGGGTGCAAATAAATAGGGAAATAATATTATCAGGCATAGAATTGGAGATTTTAGAGTGACAGACTAAAATCTCCACTTTGAAATAAAATTATCGGGCGTAGAATTGGAGATTTTAGAGTGACAGACTAAAATCCTCAATTGAAATAGGGAAATAAAATTATCGGGCTTAGAATTGGAGATTTTAGAGTGATAGACTAAAATCCCCAATTCATCCTATCGTTTGGGTGCTGAAGTGTAGATGTTAGCCCTCAAGTGAGGGGAACGTGGGAGCTCTGAAGTGAGAGCCGGTATCCTCCC
>JXCR01085947.1:12544-27280 GCA_002079205.1 Phalaenopsis hybrid cultivar | reverse complement strand
CTTTTTTTTACATAGGATGTTTAGAGGACTACAACCATAGGGCCGTTTGATTTGATACTACAACTGGACACCCTAGAAAACTTAACTCGTCACGTCGAGGAGCTTGGAGCTAGCGCAGTGGGCAGCACGGATATCTTCAACAGTAGAATATGTCTTCCCCAGCAAAACCTTTCCTTTTCCTAGAAATTAAACAACAATCCATAGGTTTTCGAGGTTGTTTGCCTAGCGCAACATAAATCCTCCACCTTTTTCTTTAGGCATTCGTATAGCTCTGCTGTACGATCTAAGCCCTAAACTCGTTCTAGGTTCCGAGGTTGTCGTCCGATACGACGTAAACCCTCATATCTTCTAGGCAATTTGAGTGACCCTGTCACGCAAATATAAGCCCTAATTAAATAAAATTGGCAGGATAAAACACTTTAATATTTTCTTCCTAAAATTGGAGCCAAATCATAGGATAGACTGGGAAGTCACTGAGGTTCTCCTCAGGATCTGTGGCCTCCCCTAGTTTCTCTTCATTTGGATTCCTCAACAATGTTCCAGATTTGAGCTTTTCCCCTTTCACACCTCTTCGTCCGATTTCGTTGTAAAGTCCTATCCTTTTGACCTCTTTGAAGACATTATTCCCTGATTTTTATCGAGAGTTTTCTTAGGTGACCTCGGTCATTTAAGATGTAATTAACTATAGGGGCTTGCCCTTATAGGGAGCTTTTCCGAACCCAGCTTAAAATAAACCCTATTTAATTCTTTGTATTAAATAGGGGAACTTGTCGGCAAATAAAATGGTTTCGCAGACCCAAACGGATGTCATATCTTTCTTAGTTTATTTGATCGAGCCTCACCCTCAAGTCTTGTGTTTATCCCTCGGGGTAGATACAGGATTTGAGGTTGAGTGCTCTTTCATTTAAACTATGAAAAATATGAGGTCAGTTTGATTTCATATTTTTCTAAAATTATATATATATGTGTAAATTAAAAAGTCCTTCCGAAGCGGGCGACGGGATTTCGATTCCGGCGATCGACAGCTTCTTACAGGCGACCCCCAAACGTAACTTTCTCCTTTCAAGTGCCGACAAGGAGACACACCTCAAACACCTAACCGCATTTTGTCAACAAAATATGTTTTTAAACTCCATTACCTGCACCAAAGAGATTCTTTTTGGAGAAGTATACAATCAAATGTGGCTAACTCATACTGAAATATGAGTTAGTGGAACTAATAGAGTACACTAAGGTGATGTGTCTTAGAGGGCTAAAGCAATCTATCAACATTGTTGTGCAGTTGCAAAATCCTATCCTTGAAGATGGAGACACAACATCAACGCTTGGGAGTCTCTGCCCCCTATAGATACAGCCATGCGATCAAGCATTGAGGTTTTACCTGTTAGAGAACCCAGACCTATCCCACATGAGGAGAAATCAACTCAGGCTAAAGAGAAGGTGTGTGTGGGGTTGGGGGGTTCCATACTCCTAAGTCCTTTCCAACTAAAAAGTGCTTTAAATGTCATGATTTTGGGCACACAATATCTATTTGCCCTAACAAGAGAGTAATCTCGTTCACTAAGCAAGTAGTAATGAAAAAAATTAATAATAACACAAGAGACATCATAGAAAATGAGAATATAAATGAGAAGTACCAACTTCCAACTGATCAGAAAAGAATTAATGGTTCGATGTATTTTTTAGATTGAGCTCACAAGAGAGCATCAATGGCTCCACCATAATATTTTTCGTACTAGTTGCATGGTGAAGGAAAATTATGGAGTCTTACCATTGATGAAGGCATTTGTGAGAATGTGGTGTCTACCATAACAGTAGACAATTTGAGCCTTGCCACATCAAGGCACACCAAAACTTATTACTTATAATGATTAAAGAAAGTGAACGAGACCACAATTTACAAAGCTGTCTAGTTAAGTTCTCTATCAGAGATGACTTTCATCATATATGTGTGACGTTATACATTTGAATGCTTCATATTTTTTTGAGTCATCTTCGGCAGTACGACCGATGCATGCCATAACTAATGCAAGAAAACAAAATCTTTCAATAGGGGATGATAAGCACATTGCACACTTACCTTAGGAGTCTAAGATTATGGGTGTTATTACCATTTCATGTTCCTTAAAACAAATAATAATAGGGCTAGCATTGGTGGTTTTAGAAGGCGGTGAGTCTGATGAGCCTATCAGATATAATCTGACCTTTGTTGAAATAATTTTAGAATGTTCAGACAAGCAATCTATCTTCTAGGTAGCCGCCATTAAAAGAGATCAACATGTCATAGATTTCATCATAGAATCAATTTTCCCAAATCGGCCTACCTAAGGAAGTAGCCCAACAAATATGAGTCACAAAAGCATGTCATTGACTTGATGGCTAAAAGCTTTGTTCTTGAGAGTACTAACCTATGTGCAATTCCAGCTGTGATTGTGTCGAATGATAACTGTAACGTAGATATAATAAAAGTAGGTTGTGAATAAAATCACTATCAAATACTAATTTATTATTCCAAGAGGATGATTTGTTATATCAGTTACATCGAGTCAATGTATTCTCCAAGATCAATTTGTGTAGTGATTATCACTACATCAGGATGAAACTAAGATATGAGTGAAAGATCGCTTTCAAGACGCAAGATAGATTGTTAGTGCGAACAATCGTGCCTTTTTCCATGTCCAATAAACTGAGCACTTTCATGAGGCTAACAAACCAGACGTTGAACCTTCATCAAAATAATCCATGGTAGTGTATTTTGCTGGCATCCTATTGGACAGCCATTCAGAGGAACATTTGCAATGCCTGAAAAGATTGAGTTATGCAAACAATAGTTATATGGTCACCCAACAAAAGTCACTTTCCAAAGCCGCATACATGTTTTCTTAGAACTATTGTTTCAATTGTCGATATGTGATGGACCTAGTGAAGGTCGAGGCTATTATGGACCAGCCCTTCCAATACTCATCTACGCATGTATGTGTTGGCATCAATTTTTTGATTTCACACGTGTTGGGCATCCATTTGAATGGTTCGGGACTTCTCATTGTTTGTGCTCAATGTCCCGAAGCTCTAGGCTTCCATTTAGGCCACTTGGTAGGTGCTCAAGAAACAAAACCAGGAGTTAGACGATCTTTCTTCGCCTAAGAGGACCGGCCATCGTCGGCGAAACAACTGTCTTGTGCGACATTCATCATTGGCAAAAGACAAACTAAAAGTCCTTTTGAACATGATAGGATCAAACTTAGTCCATCTGACGGTTGTACTATCAAGTAGATACGAAGAAAAGGGCCCTCATCGGATGAAATTAGGGTTCCTAACCAGTTCACATTGAGCCAGATGGTCACCATCCGGACTATTTCTAATGGTTAGGGATCATTTCTAATCTATTCTGGACTTTTCGTGGCCAAAGAAACTCGTTCAGAACCTCCACCGCGCATCTGAGGCATAAAATCCTAGGGTAGAAGTGGCGTAACCACGCCCTTTTCACCCATACACAAAACCATGCTGAAATAGATCATGGCATGATTACGCCACAAAAATGGTGAAGCCATGCCAAGGCGTTGGCGTGACCATGACAGCTTTGAGTGTGGTCACGCCGCCCTTCAGAAAATTAGGGCTTCAAGCCCTTTGGCCTGGCGTGGCCAAGCTCAGTTCATGCGTGACTATGCCGAGCCAACAGCACTTCTAGCCGAAAAAGTTGATTTTTTTCCTCCATACTTCTTGGCTTCTTTCCCATTGGCAATCATTGGATCTAGGGGTCCCATGGGGACTCTCCCTTCGTTGGCAACATCCAAAGAAGCTAATGGGTGAATTCCATGTAGAAAAGCTCCAGTATTTTAATCATGAGAGGGAAGTTTCCCTCCAATTTCCTAACCATTGGCTGGGCTTTAGCTAGGCATCTGAATTTCATTTAGGGGAGAGATCTTTTCAATGCTGAGAGAGCTTTTGGAGAGCAAGGGAGCTCTGGGAGAATGCTTGGTAAGAAAACCTTTCCTCTTCTCTTTGTCCCTTTCCATTTAATTTTCTCCAACAAATCTTCTCTTCTCTACATCACATCGAAGAGAGGAGATGAGTGTGTTCCTTTGGAGCTACATTCAAGAAAGAGACGAGCTTCCTCTTGCATTGGAAAAGGAGGAAAGAGAGTCATCTCTCCTACGAAGGAGAGCTTCATCATACAAAAGAAACGTGTCGCCAATTGTCATGAAGGCACTGCTAAGCTCCTCTCTCCAGGCATGGCTCAAAAGTGTTGCGTGAGATAACCAATGCTAACTATTCTGCAGGTGGAGTCATTTTTCTTTTATTATGTATTTGATAGAGTCCTTAAGATTCAATCTGTATCAACAATAAGGTACAAGCACGGGTTCCAAGTCACATAACGTATCGAACCACGTGATAAACCAGGAGCAACAAGCTTGTGTCTCATACTAGATGTGTTTATACGATGCCTGGCTGCCTTTTCTGCTTTCCTAGGATGCATTGTCAACTCAGCAGCACCTGTCTGTTTTCTTATTTTGCTTGACGTGCTTTTAATTTTAATGTTGTGTGCTTGAAATTGCCAGTTACGCCTTTTTTATGTGTGGTTTTTCTAGGATTAATCACGAAATGCAATTTAGGCTCTTTAGAGCCTAAAAGTTTAAATCTTTCAAATATCCTAGTAAAATTTTAAGATTAAATATCGCAAGATTTTAAAACAGCAATTTACTTTCTTGCATGACCTTAGAGCCGGTTTTAAAATGGATAGCATTGCATTGACATAACCTAGTCGACGCATGATCCTCCTACTGTCGGCACTGTCGTAGCAAAGCACTTACTGATGTTTCATTCGAAACCACAAGCTCACTCTCCAGCAAGCACCCCCCAAATCCTTCCCACACACCAAACAACACCGTCTAAGGCACTGGATGATGCTGCCAAAGTGATCCCACCTTATCCTCTTTTCGTCACATCTATTTGCTATTGTTTTGTTCAAACTTGCCCTCTTTTGTCTCCGTTTGTTGAATTCGTACATACTTATGTTGAAGTGTTAGGTCTTATAAATGAAAAAAAAAATCAAGTTTGGGGTGTTAAATATAGAAGAATTGGGTGAAATGTATGTCAATGCCCCAAAAAAATTAAGATTTACAAATGTCATAGAATTCATATGTATTTACATAACTAACACCTAAATTTCAATTTACAATCTTGAGTCACATTGGGTGGTACTTTTTATGTGATAGGAATGATTTGAGTGGTATCAAACACAATCTCAAATTTGAGTGTTACACATGTAAATACGAAAGTGAGTGGTATGCATGTAAATGCAACCAATAAAAATCTTGAGTCACAAGACAAACTAATAAAAATGCCTTTGTTTGTTGATTCGGTCCAATAAATTCCAACAAATTTTAAAAATACTCTCATGAGTTTGAATGTCTCTTTCTAGTGGACTAAGTTCCAATTGGATGCAAGGAGAAATCCAAATAGGGCAATTGAAAAGATCCAATGTGGAGGCATAGTGTGCAATGTTAGAGGCAACAATAAGACATGTTATTTGAAATGCAATTTAATGTGACAAGTTAAAGGTGTTACAAGGATGAAGGAACACCTCTATTGCTTACATAAAAATTTTATGCCGTGTACTAAAATGCCAAAAGTAGTCAAAAAAAAAATCAATATAAGAAAAAGTTGAGGCATAGTGGGCAAGTTGATTTTAGAGGCAACAATAAGACATTTTATTTGAAATGCAATTAATGTGACAAGATAGTTAAAGGTGTTACAAGGATGAGAGAACGCCTCTATTGCTTACATAAAAATGTTAAATCATGTACTAAAATGCCAAAAGTAGTCAAAAAAGAAATTCAATCTTGTATGAAAAAGTTGATGAAGACAAACATCTTGCACAGCAATAATTTGAGAAAGAATTGATGTCGGTTCTTGCTACGAGTGAGTGCAATGCTAAGGATTCCTCATTATCTCTACAACCAATGTCTATTAGACATACAAGATATCACTCAGATCAGTATATGATAAATGTGAATGATGCCTCATGGAGAGGGGGCAAGGGTAGCTTAGAAGATATCTCGGGAGTATGTCAGAGTGGAACACAAATGTGACTGCATGGATAATGGAAAGTCTTTTTTTTATGAGAATGTCTTTCCATTAAACGCGACTTCATCTCCTTACTTTAATATGATTTGTTTTATTGTTGCTTGTGGTCAATCTTGAATTTCTCATCTATGTCTGACTTGAGAACATGGGTATTGAAAGAGGAGTCTAAAGAGATAAAGAGGACCTGGAGTCATACTAGAGTTACAATCATGTGTAATGAATGGTCAGACATAAAGAATATAAGTTTATCTAACATTCTAATTAATAATTCATATGACTTGTTTTATTAAATCTATTGAAGTTTATGATTAGGTGAAGGATGCAGACTACATTTTTGAACTACCTGGACTGAAAGATGAAATTCGAGAGCATTTGATAGCTCAAATTATGACAGAATATAAGTGCTTATAAGGCAGCTAGATAAATTGATAGAGAAGAGAAAACATTTATACCAGACACGTGATCCAAATTGCATAGACTTGGTATTAGAGAATATTGGTGAATTACCATAACATAAAGATACACTAACCAAAGCCAAAAAGATTAGTAATTTCACTTACAATCATTAATGATTATTGTCTTTAATGATGAAATTCTTTAAAAAAGAACTTTTACACCCTGCAGCAACAATATTTGATATAACCTTTTTTACTACAGAGTATGTTGAAACCTAGACAACCATTGGAGTCAATGTTTACTTCCACTAATTGGCTTAGCAGTGCATGGGCTAAGCATGGGCTAAGAAATCGGAGGGAAAAAAGTTATAAAAAAATTATTTTAAATGAAATGTTTTAATCTTAGAAGCACATATGCAATAACAACCACTAGGTCATTAGAGCGAATCTTGAGAATGGTGGATGCAAGGAAGAAGCTAGCCAAGAGTTTTATTTCCAACCCAATGGATGAGAGAAAAGATATAATAACACATAATCTAGAAAGAGGAGATCCGTTATAGAAAACTTCGANAAGAAGCTAGCCAAGAGTTTTATTTGCAACCCAATGGATGAGAGAAAAGATATAATAACACATAATCTAGAAAGAGGAGATCTGTTATAGAAAACTTCGATATATTATTGATGAAAGCTCCACCAGCAATTGCATGCTGTTGGATATTTCCTCAACCCCAAATTTTAATAGTTGAGAAGAAATACATCAATCTTGAGATCAAGTTGGGACAATATCAATGTCTAGGTAGATTGATTGCTGACCCAAATGAGAACGACTATTGATATGCAACTTGTTCCATTTAAGAATAAGAAAGGTTTCTTTGGCTAACAAGCAAAAGATACTGTTATGAAATGCTCTCCAAGTAAATGGTCATTAAAACAAGTATTGAGTATCTAAATATTATTCTTTTAATTTCTAATTACATAACTCTCTTTCAAATATAGTTGAAGGGTGAATCCAATTTGATGATGGTACTCCAAATCTCTAATATTTTGCCATTAATGTACTAGGACTTAACACGCTTATCATCTGGATATGAGCGTAAAATTGGAGCACATATAATCAAATTCATATAAAAAGGAAAAATCATCTAACAACTTTAAGAGTGAAATATTTGGTGTATATCATGTACAACAAGAGATTGAAAGATAAAATAAAAAAATGTTTGAAGGATGACGGAGACCCTCTTTTATATGAAGATAAGCCATCAAAAGATGAGTTATTTGCAGAAGAGGATAATATGATCACACCAGTTGAGTTACAACAAAAATATCTGAATGTTGATTTCATTGATGATGACAAAAACAAAGTTTGTAAATCCAACACAAGACAACAAGAGAAAAAGAAAATATATTTTTAAAAATTTAAGTATTTGATATTTTCTTTTTTATTTATTAATCTTTTATAATTAAACAGGGAAAAGAAAGATGTTGAGGTTGAAGAAGCATAACAATAATGAGAAAACTTAGACCCAACTGACAAAGAGACAAAGGAGAAAGCTATACGTTATGATGATGATTCCAATGAATAACCTTTAAGTGATGAGAACATTAAGAATTTTGATTATTTTTATCTTATTTACAACTATGGATGATATCATATTGAATAATAGGAGTGAAAAATCTTTTATGCTAAACTTATGTTATTTCTTACTTATATAGTTGGTGCAATGTTGACCTCAATTTTAGTGAGGTCTTAGTCTCCTTCTCTTAGAACCTAGGATCTAGCTTTATGAGTTCTTATTGACCATCCTAGCGGACTAGCAATGGAGCCCACCTCTCGTAGAACTTCAAGCCACTTCTTGACTCATTTTTGTGAAGAACTCACATGAGTGGTTCCAAGCACTCAACTTTTAGTTGCAAGGGCTCAGGACCAACATGTAGAGGGCCCGAAATTGAGTTCCTATAAGATCAACAGCCTTAGGTGAACCCTTTGTGACTCGATTACTCGCGAACGCCACTTTTCACGCATTTACAGCACTACACACGATTTTGGCTTAAATTGACTCGCCCGCCGGCAAACTCGTCCGGACGATCCCGGATGACGAAACGGACTACGCCAACGCATCCGGAACGTCGACTTTAGCTAGGAGGNTTGGGCATCCATTTGAATGGCTCGGGACTTCTCATTGTTTGTTCTCAATGTCCCGAAGCTCTAGGCTTCCATTTAGGCCACCTGGTAGGTGCTCAAGACACAAAACCAGGAGTTATGACGATCTTTCTTCGCCCAAGAGGCCCGGCCATCGTCGGGGAAACAACTGTCCTGTGCGACATTCATCATTGGCAAAAGACCAACTAAAAGTCCTTTTGAACAAGATAGGATTAAACTTAGTCCATCTGAGGGTTGTACGATCAAGTAGATACGAAGAAAAGGGCACTCATCGGATGAAATTAGGGTTCCTAACCAAATCACATTGAGCCAGATGGTCACCATCCGTTTTGATGCTTTGGCACATCCGTGGGCTATTTCTAATGTTTAGGGATCATTTCTAATCTATTCAGGACTTTTTGTGGCCAAAGAAACTCGTTCAAGACCTCCACCGCACATCTGAGGCATAACACCCTAGGGTAGAAGTGGCGTAACCACGCCCTTTTCACCCATACACAAAACCATGCTGAAACAGATCATGGCATGATTACGCCACAAAAATGGTGAAGCCATGCCAAGGCGCTGGCATGACCATGACAGCTTTGAGTGTGGTCATGCCGCCCTTCAGAAAATTTGGGCTTCAAGCCCTTTGGCCTGGCGTGGCCAAGCTTAGTTCATGCGTGACTATGCCGAGCCAACAGCACTTCTAGCCGAAAAAGTTGATTTTTTTCCTCCATACTTCTTGGCTTCTTTCCCATTGGCAATCATTGGATCTAGGGGTCCAATGGGGACTCTCCCTTTATTGGCAACATCCAAAGAAGCTAATGGGTGAATTCCATGTAGAAAAGCTCCAATATTTTAATCATGAGGGGGAAGTTTCCCTCCAATTTCCTAACCATTGGCTGGGCTTTAGCTAGGCATCTGAATTTCATTTGGGGGAGAGTTCTTTTCAATGCTGAGAGAGAGCTTTTGGAGAGCAAGGGATCTCTGGAAGAATGCTTGGTAAGAAAACCTTTCCTCTTCTCTCTGTCCCTTTCCATTTCATTTTCTCCGACAAATCTTCTCTTCTCTACATCACATCGAAGAGGGGAGATGAGTGTGTTCCTTTGGAGCTACATTCAAGAAAGAGACGAGCTTCCTCTTGCATTGGAAAAGGAGGAAAGAGAGTCATCTCTCCTACGAAGGAGAGCTTCATCATACAAAAGAAACGTGTCGCCAATTGTCATGAAGGCACTGCTAAGCTCCTCTCTCCAGGCATGGCTCAAAAGTGTTGTGTGATATAACCAATGCTAACTATTCTACAGGTCGAGTCATTTTTCTTTTATTATGTATTTGATAGAGTCCTTAAGATTCAATCTGTATCGACAATAAGGTACAGGCACGGGTTCCAAGTCACATAACGTATCGAACCACGTGATAAACCAGGAGCAACAGGCTCGTGTCTCGTACTAGATGTGTTTATACGATGCCTGGCCGCCTTTTCTGCTTTCCTGGGATGCATTGTCAACTCAGCAACACCTGCCTGTTTTCTTATTTTGCTTGACGTGCTTTTACTTTTAATGTTGTGTGCTTGAAATTGCCAGTTACGCCTTTTTTATGTGTGGTTTTTCTAGGATTAATCACGAAATGCAATTTAGGCTCTTTAGAGCCTAAAAGTTTAAATCTTTCAAATATCCTAGTAAAATTTTAAGATTAAATATCGCAAGATTTTAAAACAGCAATTTACTTTCTTGCATGACCTTAGAGCCGGTTTTAAAATGGATAGCATTGCATTGGCATAACCTAGTCGACGCATGATCCTCCTACTATCGGCACTGTCGTAGCAAAGCACCTACTGATGTTTCATTCGAAACCACAAGCTCACTCTCCAGCAAGCAACCCCCAAATCCTTCCCACACACCAGACAACACCGTCTAATGCACTGGATGATGATGCCAAAGTGATCCCACCTGATCCTCTTTTCGTCACATCTATTTGCTATTGTTTTGTTCAAACCTGCCCTCTTTTGTCTCCGTTTGTTGAATCCGTACCTACTTATGTTGAAGTGTTAGGTCTTATAAATGAAAAAAAACTCAAGTTCGGGGTGTTAAATATAAAAGAATTGGGTGTAATGTATGTCAATGCCCCAAAAAAATTAAGATTTGCAAATGTCATAGAATTCATATGTATTTACATAACTAACACCTAAATTTCAATTTACAATCTTGAGTCACATTGGGTGGTACTTTTTATGTGATAGGAATGATTTGAGTGGTATCAAACACAATCTCAAATTTGAGTGTTACACATGTAAATACGAAAGTGAGTGGTATGCATGTAAATGCAACCAATAAAAATCTTGAGTCACAAGACAAACTAATAAAAATGCCTTTGTTTGTTGATTCGGTCCAATAAATTCCAACAAATTTTAAAAATACTCGCAAGAGTTTGAATGTCTCTTTCTAGTGGACTAAGTTCCAATTGGATGCAAGGAGAAATCCAAATCGGGCAATTGAAAAGATCCAATGTGGAGGCATAGTGGGCAATGTTAGAGGCAACAATAAGACATGTTATTTGAAATGCAATTTAATGTGACAAGTTAAAGGTGTTACAAGGATGAAGGAACACCTCTATTGCTTACATAAAAATTTTATGCCGTGTACTAAAATGCCAAAAGTAGTCAAAAAAAAAATCAATATAAGAAAAAGTTGAGGCATAGTGGGCAAGTTGATTTTAGAGGCAACAATAAGACATTTTATTTGAAATGCAATTAATGTGACAAGATAGTTAAAGGTGTTACAAGGATGAAAGAACGCCTTTATTGCTTACATAAAAATCTTAAATCATGTACTAAAATGCCAAAAGTAGTCAAAAAAGAAATTCAATCTTGTATGAAAAAGTTGATGAAGACAAACATCTTGCACAGCAATAATTTGAGAAAGAATTGATGTCGGTTCTTGCTACGAGTGAGTGCAATGCTAAGGATTCCTCATTATCTCTACAACCAATGTCTATTAGACATACAAGATATCACTCAGATCAGTATATGATAAATGTGAATGATGCCTCATGGAGAGGGGGCAAGGGTAGCTTAGAAGATATCTCGGGAGTATGTCAGAGTGGAACACAAATGTGACTGCATGGATAATGGAAAGTCTTTTTTTTATGAGAATGTCTTTCCATTAAACGCGACTTCATCTCCTTACTTTAATATGATTTGTTTTATTGTTGCTTGTGGTCAATCTTGAATTTCTCATCTATGTCTGACTTGAGAACATGGGTATTGAAAGAGGAGTCTAAAGAGATAAAGAGGACCTGGAGTCATACTAGAGTTACAATCATGTGTAATGAATGGTCAGACATAAAGAATATAAGTTTATCTAACATTCTAATTAATAATTCATATGACTTGTTTTATTAAATCTATTGAAGTTTATGATTAGGTGAAGGATGCAGACTACATTTTTGAACTACCTGGACTGAAAGATGAAATTCGAGAGCATTTGATAGCTCAAATTATGACAGAATATAAGTGCTTATAAGGCAGCTAGATAAATTGATAGAGAAGAGAAAACATTTATACCAGACACGTGATCCAAATTGCATAGACTTGGTATTAGAGAATATTGGTGAATTACCATAACATAAAGATACACTAACCAAAGCCAAAAAGATTAGTAATTTCACTTACAATCATTAATGATTATTGTCTTTAATGATGAAATTCTCAACAATATTTGATATAACCTTTTTTACTACAGAGTATGTTGAAACCTAGACAACCATTGGAGTCAATGTTTACTTCCACTAATTGGCTTAGCAGTGCATGGGCTAAGCATGGGCTAAGAAATCGGAGGGAAAAAAGTTATAAAAAAATTATTTTAAATGAAATGTTTTAATCTTAGAAGCACATATGCAATAACAACCACTAGGTCATTAGAGCGAATCTTGAGAATGGTGGATGCAAGGAAGAAGCTAGCCAAGAGTTTTATTTCCAACCCAATGGATGAGAGAAAAGATATAATAACACATAATCTAGAAAGAGGAGATCCGTTATAGAAAACTTCGATATATTATTGATGAAAGCTCCACCAGCAATTGCATGCTGTTGGATATTTCCTCAGCCCCAAATTTTAATATGTTGAGAAGAAATACATCAATCTTGAGATCAAGTTGGGACAATATCAATGTCTAGGTAGATTCATTGCTGACCCAAATGAGAACGACTATTGATATGCAACTTGTTCCATTTAAGAATAAGAAAGGTTTCTTTGGCTAACAAGCAAAAGATACTGTTATGAAATGCTCTCCAAGTAAATGGTCATTAAAACAAGTATTGAGTATCTAAATATTATTCTTTTAATTTCTAATTACATAACTCTCTTTCAAATATAGTTGAAGGGTGAATCCAATTTGATGATGGTACTCCAAATCTCTAATATTTTGCCATTAATGTACAAGGACTTAACACGCTTATCATCTAGATATGAGCGTAAAATTGGAGCACATATAATCAAATTCATATAAAAAGGAAAAATCATCTAACAACTTTAAGAGTGAAATATTTGGTGTATATCATGTACAACAAGAGATTGAAAGATAAAATAAAAAAATGTTTGAAGGATGACGGAGACCCTCATTTATATGAAGATAAGCCATCAAAAGATAGTTATTTGCAGAAGAGGATAATATGATCACACCAGCTAAGTTACAACAAAAATATCTGAATGTTGATTTCATTGATGATGACAAAAACAAAGTTTGTAAATCCAACACAAGACAACAAGAGAAAAAGAAAATATATTTTTAAAAATTTAAGTATTTGATATTTTCTTTTTTATTTATTAATCTTTTATAATTAAACAGGGAAAAGAAAGATGTTGAGGTTGAAGAAGCATAACAATAATGAGAAAACTTAGACCCAACTGACAAAGAGACAAAGGAGAAAGCTATACGTTATGATGATGATTCCAATGAATAACTTTTAAGTGATGAGAACATTANGAGGTTGAAGAAGCATAACAATAATGAGAAAACTTAGACCCAACTGACAAAGAGACAAAGGAGAAAGCTATATGTTATGATGATGATTCCAATGAATAACCTTTAAGTGATGAGAACATTAAGAATTTTGATTATTTTTATCTTATTTACAACCATGGATGATATCATATTGAATAATAGGAGTGAAAAATCTTTTATGCTAAACTTATGTTATTTCTTACTTATATAGTTGGTGCAATTATCACATTTTACCATGTTATGTGTTTAGTATGTTTTTTTCTTTCGTATGTTTATAAATTACGATGTTAGTATATTTTTTAANTATTGAATAATAGGAGTGAAAAATCTTTTATGCTAAACTTATGTTATTTCTTACTTATATAGTTGGTGCANAATCATTCAATTCTTCGCGTAACGGCTCTGAAATTTTTAGCTATACTTAGGTTGGTCCCGCTCGATCGCGCTGGGACTCCTGCTCGCCTTCTCCCCCTCTCTGCACTGCGCCTATTCCTTCTCCCGCCCGATTCCTTCCTTCGGCGCTAGAGTCCCCCGCTCGACTCGCGATCTCCCGCACCGAAGCGCCCTGCTCCTACGCCGAAGACGCCGCCATTTCTCGCGTCTCCTCATTGCACCGAGGAAGATCCACTCCTCGCCGCTCGATCCCGCTCGCCTCCTCCCGATCGAAAACCCCTCTCGGACGCTCCAGATCCCGCTCGCCTCCTCCCGATCGAAAACCCCTCTCGGATGCTCCTCTGCAAACGGGAAGACCCCGCTCGATCCCTCCTCCCTGCGACGAAGGCAACTTAGTCTCCCGCTCTCTGCTCGATCCCTCCTCCCTGCCTCCGTCTCTCGCACCGAAACCGCAGCCGCACTCGCCATCTGCGCCGAAGAAACTCGTCTGCTCGATCCCGCCACCGACGCCGAATCCCCTCACCTCTTCTGCGAACGTCGAAGCCCACGCCTTTTCTGCAGACGTCGAAGCCCTCGCTCCTCTCTGCGAAGACTAAAATCTTTGCTCTCCTCTCTCGGCCCCCTGCTTCCGATTTTGCCTTAAACTATTGCCGTCCCAACTGAATTTTCAGCGAATCACGATCGTGGTTAGCAAGGAAGCAGTGACCAAATCTTGACAAA